>QLOK01000540.1:0-10313 GCA_003313805.1 Tricholoma flavovirens
AGTGGTAGGCATGTCGAAGGTCTATTTTTGTGAAGACACAGGCTTTCTTTGGGGCATCAAGGAGGTCCTATAACAATGGTAATGGGTAACGGTCCTTCTTGGTGATACAATTTATGCCACGATAGTCGACACAAAGTCGTAAGCTGCCATCCTTCTTTTTAATGAAGAGGACAGGAGCACCATGCGGGGATTTGGAGGGGCAAATGACCCCTAGGTTAACATGTTCTTTGATGAACAATTGCAGAGTTTCTAACTCTGATTGAGAAAGGGAGTACATTCAGCTAGGAGGTGGAGTTCCGTCTTCAATCTCTATTTTGAGATCGTAAGAGCGGTGTGGAGGGAGCTTATCAGCTTTCCCTTTGTTGAAGACATCAGCGAATTCGTGATATTCTTCCGGGACCAATGATAAGTCTGGTTTGGTAATGGCTGCTGTGCACCCGAAAGTACCGTCAGGTGCTAACTGCAGTTGAAAGGCTATTGAGCCTGGAAGTTTACTGGCACATAAATACACGGCCGCATTGATTAACGAGATGGGAGGAGGTGTTAGGCGAAAAGATTCGGGGATAGGTGTAGGAATTGGGTTGGGAATAGATTCAGGAATAGATTCGGGAATCTGATCGGGAATAAGGGATGTGAGTTCACAGAAGATTGAGGCAATGAATTAGCCTTCAAGGTAGACATCAGGGATGCGAGACCTCTATGTTCAGCTGAATGGAAAGAGATTTGGTTAGAAGACCAGTCAATCAATGGATTGTATTGCTTCAACCAATTGTATTCTAAAACGGCAGAGCAGGAAGAGTCTAGCAGGGTTACATAAAATGTCAGATTGAACTTTTCACCACAAGGAAAGGTTACTAGGAGATGGGCCGTCTGTGTAATGGTAGTTTTACAAGACCCATCGAAAAGTCAGAGGCCAATCGGAGAAACCGAAGTAGTGGGGATGTTGTGTTCAGCAGCAATGTAGAGTCGATGAAACAATGGGAGGATCCAGAATCGATTAGAGTTTGGGTAAGCAGGGAGCAAATTGATGTTAATGAAAGTGTAATGATTAGGGAGTCAGGATCCAAAAGAGCGGAAGCATTGAGCCTAACGAAGTTAGCTACATGGGTAAGGTCAATGCAATCCTCAGTCTGTGTAGCATATCTCTGAGGATTGCAGACTATTTTTTTGAGTCCGCGGTTTCAGCCTTTGTCTTGGGGGCCAAAACGTTAGCCAATCGTGCTTTTGCTACTTTTTACTTTGGACAATCATGAGCGACATGTCCTTTATCTCCACAGTAAAGGCAGAGTCCTTCTTTCATGCGGTGATCTCTTTCGTCACCGGTGAGTTTGCCATTTTTTCCGAGTATATCAGAGATAGAGTTTTTGGGTCTATTTCTAATAATGTGCAAGGGTCAGGAAATGGAAGGAGCAGGATGGTGGTAGACTGGAGGGTTATATGGGGGTTGTGGCTGATGGGTTTTGCTGGAATCCTTTTTATTTGGGTGTCCGACATTGACTATGTTTCGAGATTCCAAATGTGATTCTTCCTCTTGCATCCAATAGATGTTGTCGGCATCTTGGGCCTTTAGACACAAGGCTGCGAGGGTGTCTGGTTTACCCCCACAAAGTACTTCAACACAGAGTCAAAGCAGAAGTCCACGGTAGTACCAATCACAGAGTGCCGATTCATTCCAGCTGACTCGTGAGGCTAGTTCCCAAAAGTCTATGTTGTATTTTACAATACGGGTTGTTTTCTTCATAGAGAGTTCATTGAGGGCTTTCTCTGCATCCCCGACTGGGTCGTGGGGACCGAAATTGCCTTCTAGCTCACCCAGGAATGCTTGGTAATTCCACATCCCGTGGGCGGAGTTCATAGGGTTGTTAAGTCCTGGTTCAAACCAGCTAAGAGCTGATCCTTTGAGATAAGAAAGGATAACGAAAATCCTTTTCTCATCAGATGTGAAGACTTGGGGCCGATCCCTAAAGTGAAGGTTACAAGAAACTAGGAAGTACTGTAGTCTCTTGGGGTTAGAGCCATCAAATGTATCTGGCTCTCGAACCTTTATCTTTTCGGGTTTGGGTGCAGAGTTCTGACACAAATCCCTAAGGCTGCCTGAAAGCTCAAAGAGAGCTTGGACAAACCTATCGCTGGGATCCGTTGACGATGAACTACTACTACCATCATCACCATCGTCAGGACCTGGGCCATCTCCTGGAATGGGAGGGCCGCCAGGGCCATGATTGTTATCGGGAGGATCAAAAAACAATCGTCATCATTAGGAGGGTCAGGAGGTATGGGCAGAGAATCGGGAGGACCGCTAGGGTCTGAATGATGATAATCATGGGATGGGTCCATATACTCTAATGGTGTAGGGGATCAGGAACGTGGCGGAGGTTTGTTAGTTCCCTGATTATTATTGGTGGACATTAAATTAGCGCTAATTGATGGAGGACCTTCACCAACTTGACAAAAGATGTTAGAGGGTCGTGAGGTTTGTCCAAATGTAGATGATAGTCTTGGGGGACTAAGAACAGAACAGCGAGTCGCAGAAATTCCGTGGATCGCACCTGTGCGTCAGGAATTCTGAGTGGTCCGTTTTCGAGTTGTAGTCTGGGTGGTGGTCATGAGTAACAACGAAGTGTGAATTCGAATATACTGTTAAAAACTGAGACTGAAAGGGATTCCGTGCAGGAACTGATCAGAAGTCCGGAGGGGTATCGAAAAGAACTTGGCTTCAACTTTTAAGAAGTTGTGCCCTTCACTTGTTACGGTGTTCTAATTTACTGGAGGATGATCGGGAATTTGAGTAGGGGACCGATCGGAAGTCCGAAGACAAAAGACAAGAGGGTGAATAACATATGAATAACGTATGATATTCGAAATTGCAGAATACAAACAAAATATCTAAGTTTAAATACTAATATTAAATCCGAGATCGGAGATCCAATCAGAGACCAAGGTAAGAGCTGTATATGTTAGCTGTGGTCGGCAGTATGGGTGGTACCCGAGGTAATTACCTGAGGTAAAATCCTATGAGTAACTACAGTAACTATGTACGAAGTCTACACTATGCACTGGAATGGAATCTGATCGATCTCAACAAATATCGGAGTTTGGAGTGGTGTTCCATCGGAAGTCCGAGTCGGGTGGAATGGAACATAACAGGGTACAACAATGTTTGAATGAAGGAGGGCAACAAGTGGAAGGCAGCCTTTTGACTGAGTGACTGCAGACTGAGCAACCAGGTCATTTACAACTGCCACAGTTTGTGGCTGTGTAGAAAAGGGGTAATGGTTACTGTCAGATCAATTTTGACAGTGGGCTCTTGTTTGGTTTGATCTCCATAATCAACAGCATCTTCCATATCAGCATTGGCTTGCTGAGTGGTCATTGGGGGTGAACTTGTTGAGTGAATGTGTATGTCTCAGGTATGTAAGTACAACAACATGCCTATAACAAGCTTTCAGGGCCCATAACCTGTTGGAAATATGAGGATGCAAGTGTAGACAACAATCTGTGAGATCTATAAATGTTTTTATCTTTGTGAGTGTGGGTGCACACAGAAGTTGTTACATTAAGTTTAGACTCAGTTTATATATTAGGGTTGTTCACAATAGCCATTTTTGGCTCATTTTTGGGTTCATTTTTAGATCATTTTTGGTTGTTTGGCAGAAGAATGATCAAAATGAACCGAAAAATGACTACTGTGAACATTCTGAAATGCAAACATCCTGAAAATGAGCAAAAATGCATTTTACCTACCTCCAGCAGTGCTCAGCACATTCAAACTCCACCTCAAAGGACTTGACACAAAATTATTAACACAAGTTTATCACTAGCCCACTAACATTGGTAGTATCTCCTCATAGTCTGCAAACTTGTTATAGTGTTTAGTAAATATATATATTCCTTTATACTACGATATATACTACTATGACAAAAATAACTATGAAACAAAAAAAATGAAGTAAACTGCCACATGCATGCAAGAAGGCAGGTGGCACCCTGTCATGGTGGCTCCTCCCATTGTGTTGTGTCATGAGTCAGCACTATTGTGTTGCCTACTCAGCACCCCAATCCACCCTGTGAGCAGTTGCTCACAGCAGTGGAGGGGGGTGCTGTCATTGTCATTGACCCTCATTGGTCCCTCCCTGTCATCACCTGTATGCACCAGCCTTCCTCCCTATGAGCAGTTGCTCATAGTGGAGGGGTCTTGTGCCATGGATGTTGTTGACTTCCCCTTGTCCCTGGTGTCATCCTGTCCTGCATTGGCAGTGCTGGTGCTGGTGCCATTGGCATTGGTGTTGGTGTCATTGTCATTGTCGTTGTCTCCTCCCCCTTCTTGCTTGTCATCATCATGGAGATGGTGACAGGCCTGTTAGCACCCAATCCACCCTGCGAGCAAGGGCTGGCAGTGGTGGGGGGCGGGTGCTGGAGTGCTGTCTTATCCACCTTGTCTTTATGCATGTGGCATTGTACTTGAGCTGCACCCATGATCCATCCTATGAGCAGTTGCTCATAGGCATGGGGTGGGTGCCATGTCCCTCATAGTGGGTGCTGCTATCATTGTTCCACCCACAATCCACCCCATGAGCAGTTGCTCATGAGGCTGGGATGGGTGGTGCAGCCATTGCATCATCCTCAGCTGGTTGCACTTGCAATCCACCTTATGAGCAGTTGCTCATAAGGCTGGAAGCAAGTGCTGGGTTGATATTTCATGTTGGAGGTGTGCATTATTTATCAGTGATGTGGCACCAAGGAGGGGTTGGCTGGTGCTTACCTGATGGGTGTCCCCCTTCATGGGTCTCCCAGTGCCCCTCCCTGATCTCCTAAGCCTAATTAAGACCCCTCACATCCTGTTTGGACAGGGAGGAGGGGTAGTGCAAATGGGTGTAGGCATGGGTTGTGCCCCCTCTGCATCTGTCATTACAGATCCTAAAAATGGAAAGTACAGTTAGTTAGCTTATAGAAAGAAGAAACAAAATGAACAAAAAAAAATGTACCCTAGTGCCCAAATGATGGGTTGCCATCATTTGGGCTTGTGTTGCATCCAAAATGGGTTGTTTGTGGCCACTTACAGTTCTTGCAGACGTGGGAGGGTGCATAGGAGTGGTGATGGCAGGTAGTGACGGAGTCATGGTGATGGTAGAGGCATAGAGGGGAGAGGTGTCATCGTTGATGGTGGTCACTGCAAAGGATCAGGCATCAGAGCAGAGTTTGAAAGAACTACAAAAATGAAACATGAAAATGAAACCAAAAATGACCATTTTTGCGAAAGGGAGGGAAGGGTTCCATTTTTCAGTTCATTTTCATGTGGTGTGTCAATAAACAGTGCCACAAGCACTGCCATGAGATTGGTGGGTGTACTGCTAAGGACCACCACAGCTCTGGTGCTAGTCAAGGAGCTGTGGCATCTAGTCGCTCAAGCCATCAACCTGCCACTACCACCCCTTCCCTGCCACCTTCTCCATCTCAACATGATGATTCTACCATACTGTCATCCTCAACCATCATTGCTCATCCATCCACAAATCCTGCCACTCTGTCCTCCACAGTTGACCCTCACCCGAATCCATGCTACATACAATCACACATGTGCCCTATCTTCACCAAGCATTATGCAACACAGCAAGAGATCACCAAGAAGCAATGAAAGGCAGAGGCTGAACGCTTGAGTGCTATTGAAAAGGCAAAGCATCATGTCATTGCCTATTCCTGGATCCAAAATTCTGAGGAGCCAACTGTCTTTACTTTCCAGGATGGCTTCACCTGGCTGCACTTTGTTGTCACCCTGGAGGTTCTTTGTGATCTTGATCTTGTGCCAGAAGAGGTCGACAACACCTCCCAACTTCGTATCTTGATCTACAATTTCTCACTGTGGTCCTGGACCAAGTTCAGGCTACCATATGTAGTTACCCTGAAGGAGGAACAACGCTGCATGTTCTTCAAGTCAGTGAACATCATGGACTGCCTTAACTTTGATGCCCACTTGAAGAACAGCATCACAAGGAATGAGCTGTTCAACCTCCATCGAGATCTTCATTGGGGGTGGGCATATGTACACAATCAATGGCATGTGCTGAAGTCCATGACACCTGATATTGAGCTGATGTCCTTGGAAGATGAAGACTCTGTTTCAAAGCCTTGAGAGGAAGATTCTGCTTTGAAGCCTTGCCCTGTCATTACCAAGCTGGAACCAGGTGCTGACAAGGAGAATATGCCAATCTCTTGTGCACAGGCTATCCCTTCCTCTTCAGCTCCACCCCAGTGCAAATGCCTACCTTCTTCCTCAGAGGAGGACAGCGACTCTCCCTGCTTGCCTACAGGGTGCACCATGAGTGATGCAATCTGCATTGATGACAATGACAGGGATAAGCACCACAGTGAGGAGGACAACAGTGGGGATGACACCAACCAAAGAGAACTGGTCTGGCCTGCTGACTTCTTCATTGTTGACATTGTGGCTGCATTTTCTGCATGTGACAAGGCTCGCCATTCTGGTTGTAGTGTCGGTGAGACCTTCACAGGTCTGTTTGGTGTTGTGTTCTGGTGTACAACCTTCTACAAGAACCGGAAACGGTGGGATGATGCACACCAGTCACTGTGTGATAAATCCCTTGCAGCTGGTAAGACATCTGAAGGGGGGTGGTCAGTGTTTCTGAAGGCAAGTTGGGCTCGCACACCCAAAGCTGCAAAGAAGCACTCTTGATGGTGATTGTTCTATAATACTATACCACTTGTTTCTTGTTTTGTCATCACATTGGCAACTTGTATTTGTGCCCATTCTCACATTACAATGCATGTATGTATTGTCTTGGTTTGTACAATTCTATCACCTCTATTCAGCTATTGGCCAATTACTGGGGCAATGTCCCTGTTCAATTAGTCATGCTTTTGTTGCCTGATTCTGTCGCATGATCATCTCATCCAAAAAAATGTTATACTTGTCAACAAGCATCTCATGACATATTGCATGGTAACTGCTGAGCCAGACATTGGTTTGTTCAGCAATGGATGAGTTGAAATACCAGGGTTTCCTGTTCTCCCCTTCCAGCTCTGGGAATGCAGCAGGGTTGCAGTGTGCTTGACAAAACACATCTGTTACTGAATGTTTTGACTTGAAGTGAAAGATGTCCATGCTTAGTCCGATATCATCAAAGAATGGATCTGTTGCTACCATCTTTGCTAGTGTGCAGTTGTTATTGAAAAAAATGTGATTGGGCTTGACATCTTCTTGGAAAGTGTGTTTGATCATCTCCTGCATCTGTAACATCAGAGAATCCACCCAGTGAGAGAAGAAATATGATGTACAACTACACTTGTGACCCCTTCTGCACCATAAAATGTCTTGCATTGCAATAATCATGCCACATGGGGCAACAATGATTTGTTTGTTGTGTGTCCATTTTCAGCCAAACTGTGCCCGGAGTTTTTTGTGTTGAAGTGGGAGGCTATCTGCTGCAGCCGCTTGCTGCTTGCTCACCTCAAACTCTTCCTCACTTTCAACTATATCAACAAGTTCAGATAAATTGCATTCCTCTGGACCCGCATTCTCAGGATGTGCCACATGTGCATGTTTGAGGTGTTCCTGGAGCTGGAAATGGGCCTGACCATGTTCACAATAGAGACATTTGACCTCCTGATGTTCAGCTTGCCCACAGGTAAGTCGGCCATGCAGTACAGGGTCACTGCAGCCAACAATAGAGCAGATTGTGTCATGTAGTGGAGCATCTTCAGGACAGAACCGATGTTGATTGTTTGCAAGGGGAACCTGACAGTTGTGGATAGTGCAGCATGGATGTCCAACAATAACACTGTCAATCACAATGACATAGACCATGTGTGTTACCTTCCCATCAGGCCCATGGTAAAAGCATATGCATTTGTTGCAATAATGCTGTATCTCAGGTTGACTGTACAGCCAGAAATGGATATTGCATGCCTGGATTGCAGATGTGAACTGGTCCTTTTGTGCTCCAGTATGAGGGACCTCAAGAGACTCCTGACATTCATGGGAGTCTTTGAGCAGGGAGAGAATCATGAAGCTGTCCCAGACATGATCAGTCTTCAGTTTGAAGCCAAATGGCCAGTTGGGTGGTGGGGTATTGTTTTGTGAGAGCATGACATTGTATATTCGTGTGCAATATGTGGCTGAGGTCCTGATAAACATGAGATTTGATATCATGGCCTTCATAGGTAATTATCTATTGACTCAGAGTTACCATGCAACAAGCATCAAGTCCCTCCACAATTGAATCACTCTCTGCTCTACAAACTGATGCTTGCCAACCTGGATCACATCAGGAACCCTATCATAGTATGTATGCATGCTGTCCTTCACTCAAAAATTGTGGTGCTAATTGGTGTGGCATGCTATGTCAAAAATATTTGGTCAGGTGGCTGCTGAGTACATACAGTCACAGTATAAGTGAATGGAGTACACTGGCAAGACTCCCTCATTTTGTGTGTAGAATGCAACTTCCTGTGGCTCGGCATTCTTGAGCAGTTGACCTTTGGCATGCTGAGCACATCCTAAATTCTGACATGTTTGATGTGGTGGGTAAAATGTCCATGATGCTGATAGTGTACAGAATAGTCAGCCCTGTAGTTATAACCAAGAAGAATGGTGTGATAATTATGCATACTTAAACTGTGCTTGACACCATGTTTGGCAAATGCAGTCTCAAATTTGCTCTCCAAGTAGTTCCAAACTGTCATCTTCAGGATCTTCCAACAGTTCTTGACAGCAGGTGGTGTAAGGTTGCAGCTGCTGCCAAGGAATGCAGCAACACTGGGTGGGAGAATGGCAGGAGGCTCAGTGACAGAGATGCCAGCAGGTTGAGCCAGCAAGATGGGATCCTTAAGCCTCAAAGCAAGGGTGACAAATCAACAATCTGTTTCCACTTCAGACCTTGAAAAGAGAATGAGAGTCCATGAAGTTGCTGGACCAGCTCCTGAAGTTGAGTTCACTCATCACTATCAAAATCTATCAAACATGGTGATGAAGAAGTGGAATGACTACAACAATGGCTGGCATGGCCTGGCATGGTCTACTTATTCTAAATTTAGACAGACAGATGGACGGATGGATGAACATCCAGATTCTCCAAAGCCAAAAATTTCTGGCAAGAACTGACAAGCATCACAAACCCAATTTTGGGGCACTTGTTCAAGTTCCACACATGTGAGATGATATTAATGCTGAAGATAAGCATTTTACTTCATTTATGTTAAATAATAACTTACCCGTTTTGATTTGCAGCTCATTTGTTTGCAGGGTATGACATTATCAGTTCCCCACAAACACAGTCACCAATTGTGAATGCCTGTCTTTTCCTTTTTGATCCAAGGTTACATTCTTGAGTCTTTTCTTCTTCCTGTTGCTTCTTTGCTATAGTATTTCAGCAGTTTTGGGAGTCCCAATGTGTTTTGGGCATGTTCTGGATCCTGGCAGTCCTAACTTTGATCTTTTTGTGACAACCTGGACATTCTGCACATCCATTTGCATTGATCTAGGATGTATCCTCATTTTAGTATGATTTTACTTTGTCTCAGAACTGATACAACATTATTTTAGACTTACCTCTTCCATGGATGCCATTTTATGTCAAGATGGACCACAAATAATTTGAAATAAACTTTTCCAGCTTGTACAAATCACATGGATCAGTTAGGGGTAATATTGGTAATAAATTTCACTCTTGATTCACATTTTTTGTGTCCTTTGGAGTCCTATGTAGTATATAATTGAAATTCCATCATCATTAGTGCTCAAATGGGCATCAGAGAGCAAAAAAATTGATGATGTCCATTTTTTTTTTTCAAGCCTCTGGCAGCAACCAACCAGTCCAGCATTCTGATCCTGGAACCCCCTTGGTTGGTACCACAATGAGATAATCTAGGAATATACTTCATGAACTTGAAGTCTGGTATACTGTACCAGGTCAGGTAGTGGGCCACCCTGGGTAGTGGGCCACTCTGTATTTTCTGAGCTGTATAGGGTATCAGTGGCTGGTGTATTGGTATGGATGACACAAACCATACCCACTGTTGCCTGAAACGAAAGTTGGTATGGTTGTAGCAAGATCTTGATGCATGATGGGTGCCTGACTGCTGCCGAACCGGCAATCTGACCAATTTGGGAAGATCACCGGGTCGGCCAAATGCAGAACTGCTGGCATGAGGGACACATTTCCGAACCGATTCCTTCAAAACTTCGTGTCCACATTCCCTTCACCTGCTTGCCTCCCCTCAGCCATCCTCTATGGGTGGCTGCATGTCTCTCAATCACCTTTCTCCATTGATCTCCTGAAACATGCCATGTTTTGCAT
>QLOK01000542.1:0-10131 GCA_003313805.1 Tricholoma flavovirens
GTGGTAAGTGTCTTTTGTCTTGTCAAGGGTACCTGCTAAAACAAGGTAGATGCAAACAATACTGATGGAAATGTGATTGTGGAGTAGGGGCTTGAAACAAGTCATGTACAGCTTGTTTCTTGTCAAAACAAGAGTGTGAAGGGGCCATCTGGATGGGGTGGGATGGACAGAGCAGGGGGCCAACAGAGGCCAAACTTGGGGTTGGTCAGGTGATTAGGGAGGAGGTCCAGGAACTGACAGAGGAAGTTAAGACATTAAGGCAGATTCTTGACTGGCTGCTGCTCCTGTTGACTGAAGTGATCAGCAAATGGTTTGCTGATGGGCAGCCTGAAGTTTGGGAGGAGGAGTGGGATGAGGATGATGTGAGTGAGCTAGGGGAGGACTTGTATCAGGAATTCATCAAGGAGCATGGGGGTAGGTTCTTTATGGACCCAAATGATCTGGACTAACCCAAGCATGGACCCAAAAATGGGCTTCAGGGCAGGTTGGCCAAAGTATTATAAAGTTGATTACTGACAATGTCAATTCAGTCAGTTTTACTTGTTCCCCATAGAATGAGTGAATTAAGGTCCAGGCTTGCTTGGGTAATGAGTATGGAAGCTCGCTACTAGTTCTTGAGCATGATCTAGGTTGGTGGCTGGTAGCCAAGAGTTTTCTTCATTTGTGCCTTCATAACCTGCCCAACAGATGTAGTAAAGGAGCTTACACCTATGCCTGTTATCCAGCTTTGAATTGAGAATTTTGGCAATTTTGTACTCAAGGTCATTGTCAACTTTGATGGGAGGAGGCAGCTGGGTCCAGTTCAGGATCATGTTCAGCACTGAAGGTTCTAACTGTGAAACATTGAAAATGGAGTGTATAGTATGAAGGTGTTCAGGAAGCTGGAGGGTGAACAAATGTGTACTGGGTTGAGCTATAACATCAAATGGTCCTAGGTACTTTTCTGAAAATTTCTTGGAGGTTCTAGTAGTTCGGATATTTTCAGCTTTTGACAAAGACTTGTTGTCCAACTTGGAAGTCAGGTGCAGGTTCTCTGTGGTGATCTGTGGGCCCTTGGTAATGAACTTGAGCTTTTGCCATTTGGTTGCATAGTTCATTATGTAGTTCATCAAGGTCAACCATGTACTTGCATGCTTTTGCGGAGGCTAATTCACATTTGGGAAATATGGTGATGTTTGGGTGATAGCCTTTATTAGTGAAGAAAGGAGTTATGCCTGTCATAGCACTAGGGGAATTGTTGTAGGTGAATTTGGTGAGAGGCAGAATCTCCAACCAGTTGTCTTGCTGGTAGTTGCAGAAGATATGAGGATATTGTTCCAGATTTTGGTTTAGACATTTGGTCTGGCCATCACCTTCTGGGTGATAACCCAAAGTGAAGTGGATTTTCATATCTAGGGTGATTCCTAGGGAACAGAAGAAATGTGAGATGAACTCTGAACCATGATCACAAGTAACATGTGCTGGTACTCCATGTTTCAAGAAAATGTGGATAATGAAAGGCTTGGCAAGTTCAGGTGCTGTGATATCATCTGAAGTAGGGATGAAGATGCCTTGTTTAGATAGCTGATCAACTACTACAAGTAGTGCAGTGTAGCCCAAAGAATCAGGCAAGTGTTCAATGAAGTCCATAGAAATGGAGTTCCAAGGCCTTTCAGGTACTGGCAATTGCTTTAAGGTCCCATAAGGCTTATGTCAAGGTGCCTTGGACCTGTTGCAGGTGGTGCATGACTTGCAGAAGTCCTGAACAAATGTATGGAGGTTAGGCCAAACATATTCTCAGTGAACAGCTTCTAGAGTTTTATTCAACCTGAAGTGTCCAGCCAGGACATGATCATGTTTGTACTGAAGGACTTTAAGCCTGAGGTCTAAGATGTCAGGCACAAATATCTGATCATTGAGCCTAAGTAGGCCACTTTCATCAATGGTCCATTTGGGATCACTAGGATTTGGGAATTGTTCAGCCAAAACAGGATCTTGAGATAAGGAAGAGCAAATACCATTGTGGAGTTTCTCAACATCCATAATGATTGTGGATCAAATGATTGGAGTTGCTAAGTAAGTAGCATGTAATGAAGCTGATAATTGTTCTTGGGTGAAGATGGGATGAAGGTTACTTGGGTTCATTAGGATGGATGAAGTCACTATTTCCCCCTTTGCAGTAGATGTCCCAATGTCTTGTTAAAGCCTCAGGTTTCGCCCCCAACTTGCTGGGACAGAACCAAATGACCATATTGGGTACTCAGACCAGCATGCTTGGCACTGTGAAGGATTTTTGTAGTAGCGAAGTACTCCAAATTTTTGTGATTGGTGACCACATCAATCAGGGTGCTCCTACCTTTGTTACGTTCCGTTCCACCCGATTCAGACTTCCGATGGAACACTGCTCCAAACTCTGATATATGTCGAGATCGATCAGATTCCATTCCAGTGCATAGTGTAGACTTTGTACATAGTTACTGTAGTTACCCATAGGATTTTACCTCGGGTTAATACCTCGGGTACCACCTGTACTGCCAACCACAGCTAACGTACATAGCTCTTACCTCGGTCTCCGATTGGATCTTGGATCTCGGATTTCATATTAGTATTTAAACTTAGATATTTCGTTTGTATTCTGCAATTTGAATATCATATGTTTCATACATTTCACACATTATCATACATTATTCACCCTCTTGTCTTTGTCTTCGGACTTCCGATTGGTCCCCTACTCAAATTCCTGATCATCCTCCAGTAGATTGAACACCGTAACAAGCAAAGGGCGCAACTTCTTAAAAGTTGAAGCCAAGTTCTCTTCGATACCCCTCCAGATTACCAATCAGTTCCTGCACAGATTCCCCTTCAACCTCAGTTCATAACACCTTTGAAATATTGATGCTAGTGTTTGAAAGCCTCAAAAATCATGAGTAGCTTTTTGTCATGAGTGTCATAATTAAGTTCAGTGGAGTTAAAGGAGCAGGAGTGAAAAGCGATAGGGTGAATCTCACCATCGGCCATGCAGTGGGAAATTATAGCAGCAAGAGCATAATCAGAAGCATCTGTCTCCAAGATCATTTCAGTGTCAGGTACCCATTTAGTTAACACAGGCACTTGTGTGAACTGATTTTTCAAGAGGTGAAAGGCTTCTCAGCATTTCTCATCAAAGTGCCAAGGGAAGCCCTTTTGGGTGAGCCGAGTGAGTGGAACAATGATTTCAGAATACCTGTAAATAAACCACCAATAGAAATTGCAGAATCCAAAAAAAAAGACTGAACATCCATCACTCTTCAAGGTTCTGGAAAATCCATAATCATTTGAACTTTGTCTTTGGCCATATGAAGCCCATCAGTGGTGAGGATGAAGCTGAGGTATTCGACAGAATCTTTGTGGAATTCACATTTTGGGGCAGCCACAAAAGCCTGTTTTTGCAAAGCTGTTGTAACACTTCCTTGACATGAGCTTTGTGCTGGCTCATATCTTTGGAGTAGATTAATATATTGTCCAAGTAAATGATGACACAGACATCCAAGAGGTCACTGAAGATGTCATTCATAAAACATTGAAAGGCAGCAGGAGCATTAGTAAGCCTGAAGGGCATTACTAGCCATTCAAAAGAGCCATAGTGAGTTCAGAACATTGTTTTCCATTCTTTGCCATCAGTGATTTGGATGAGGTGGTAGGCATGCTAACAGTCAAGGAGTTTCAGGAATGTGGGTTGGGCTGAGATTTGGGCCTATTTCAGGAACAAATGGTGTGTTCACAAAAGAGGGCTTTTGCAGCAGGGGTTCTGCTACCAAAGGAGACATCAGTGGTGCTGGACCTCATGTTTAATGGAATGGAAATTGATGTGGCCTGAATCCCAGGCAATCAACAGATTGTATTATTTCAGCCAACAGTATCCAAGGACCATAGAACAGGAAGAGTCAAGCAGGGTTACATAAAATGTCAAATTGAATGTTTCACCACAGGCAAACATAACTGTAAGTTCAGCTATCCAGGTAATGATAGTATTGCAAGTGCCATCAAACAGGCAGAGGCCACTTGGGGCAATCAAAACAGTAGGTAAATTGTTGTTATCAACAAATGCTGAGTCCACAAAACAATGGAAGAGCCAGAGTTGATAAGAGTTCAGGTGGAAAGGGAATGTGTTGGGATGGATAGTGTGCTAAACAGGGAATTGGGTTCGGAAAGAGCGGATGCATTGAGGCAGACATATTTAGCTATGCAGAAAAGGGCAATGCAACCTTCAGCCTGTGTAGCATTTTCCAGAGGGTTGCGGACTATTTTTTTGAGTGCAAAGCTTTGGCTTTCAAATCAGTGGCCAAAACTTTTGCAGCTTGTCCTTTTTCACTGCAGTATAGGCAGAAGCCTTCCTTCATGCAGCATTCTCATTCATCTCCTGTCAGTTTACCATTCTTGCCCAATTTGTCGGAAATCAAATTCTTGGGCTTTTCCTTCGATGATCCCAAAGTTTTTGAAGTGGTTGTCAAATTGTTGGTAGTGTTAGAGGTTTTAGGAGGGGATTGAGAATTATGTTTCTTGTTAGAGTCCTTTTTATTCAGGCTCCCAACAACTGCCAAAGATTTGGTCTCTAGATGAGTTTCCTCTTCTTGCATCCAATAGATGTTATCAGCATCTTGGGCTTTGAGACATAAGCCAGCTAAAGTGTTAGGCTTGCCACCACAGAGTACTTCAGTGCAAATTCGAAGTGGTAGGCCATGGAAGTATTGATCACAAAGCGCTGCCTCATTCCAACTGACTCAAGATGCCAGTTCCCAAAATTCAACATTATATTTGACAATACAGGCTGTCTTCTTCATGCTGAGTTCATGGAGGGATTTTTTGACATCACTGACAGGATCGTGTGGACTGAGATTATCTTCAAGCTCTGAGAGAAAGGATTGGTAGTCCCACATCCAGTGAGCTGAGTCTGTGGGGTCATTTAGTCCAGGTTCAAACCAACTAAGGGCAGACCCTTTGAGGTAGGAGAGGATAAACAAAATTTTTTTCTCATCAGAAGCATATACTTGAGGATGGTCTCTAAAGCGAAGATTACAAGAGACCGCAAAATCTCAGAGTTTTCGGGGGTTGGAACCATCAAAAGTGTCAGGTTCTCGAACCTTGATTTCTTCAGTTTTGGGGCAGCATTTTGGTGCAAGTTTTTAAGGCTGCCTGAAAGCTCGAATATGGCCTGAGCAAATCTATCTGCTGGAGGCTGGTCAGCAGGGGCTTGACTACCATTATCATCAGGGTCATTAGGACTATCTGGGTCATCTGGATCATCTGGGTCACCATTGCCACCAGTGGGAGGAGGATCTACATAGTCAAGAGGAGTAGGGATTCAGGAATTAGTCAGTGATTGTTGGGTTCTTGAGTGTCTCTAATAGACATGTTTGTGCTAATTGATGGGGCTCCTTCACCTAATTGACAACAGATGTTCAAAGGTCATGAAGATTTGCTGAAAGTTGTTGAAGGTCTAGGTGGGCTAAGGACTGATCGACGAACTGCTGTTTAACAACTCCTAGAGTTGTGCCTGCACATCAGGAGTTTTGAGTAATTCTTTGTCAAGTTCTAGTCTGGGACATAGAATAACAGTGAAGTGTGAGTTTGAATTTACTGCTAAGTACTGATCTCTTTCAGGAACCCATTCATGAATTACTGCAGGGCTGAATGAGGGAACAGAAGGGACTTGGCTTCAACTTGTAAGAAGTTGCACCCTTCACCTGTTACGGTGTATCCCAATTTCAAAGAGGTCAGAAGCCAAAGGTAGTTCAGGATTAATTCTGGAACCCAAACAAAGAAAGGGAATGAAGGTTGAGAAGGCGATTGACTAGATTCAATATTCAAACTGCAGAATACACATGAAGTAACTAAGCTTTTATACTAAGTATGTACTCAGGGATCAGTGATGTTCTGAGTTGCTGAAGTAGTCATTACTAAGAGCTGTGTAAGTAACTAAGCTATGATCTGTATCTAGGAGTAATTTCAAATAAGTATTTCAAATAAGTAAAACAAATCAAGTTCATTTTTTTTCAGGTGTTTTTGGATCTTGGATCTGAGGTAAGTGGAATGTAATGTAACAGTGTCAAAGAAAAGCAGCAAGAGCATGGCTGCTCACTGAAACATTGGTGAACGTTGTCATGGCACAGAAGAAATGAAAGCACATGCCATGCCACTGTTCACCCACAGACACAACTCTAATCTTCTACTCGTGCCTCATGATGTAATAGATCTACAACATGTGTGAGATCCAAGGAATTCATATGATGCAACTGTGCTTCCTCTACGAAACCATGCATCATTTATGGCATGTGCTCAGGAAGTTCAGTCTGCCCTGACCAATGCAATGTCAGAAAAACTTGCAACCAAGTATGGCATCAAGGGTCTGCCCCTGCTCAGTGCCTTGAGCTCCCTCTCCTTTCCCATTTCATTCCTCTATGACTTCATGCATCTTATTTGGACCAACCTCATCCACAACCTCATCCTTTTTTAGACTGGAAATTTTAAGGACCTTGACCACAACAATGAAGCCTATGTTCTGGCACCACATGCGTGGCAGGCAATTGGAGAGGCTACCCTCAATGCAGGGAAAACCAGCTGAGAAATCGCAGATGGCAGCTGAAACCCATTCAATCTGGACAATGTATCTTTCCCCTATGATTCTTAACAGTCAATTTATCAATGAATGATATTACAAACACTTTGTTCAGTTAGTTCAACTTCATTCACCTTGTCTTGAATTCAAAATGACCCAAGATCAAATTAATGACCTTGAGAGAGGTTTCCAGGACTGGGTTGAGAAGTATGAACAGTATGAGCTTCTTTCTCTGCCAGATGCCATTTAACAAGTCAACAGAATTTACTATCAACATATGCCAAGCCATGTCGCATGTTGCCCCCTCGCAGTTCAAGCTCTGTTGCATATTGCTCCAACCATAAGGGCTATGGGCCCAGTTTGGGCATATTGGGCATTTCCGATGGAATGCCACTGTGGTGAGATCCTGTGCAACTTCAGAAGTCAACAGTTCCCCTGTGCAAGCATCAACAAGTATGTTACCTCCTGTGTGCAGCTGACACATATAACACTTCTGTACAACTTACATGAAAAACTCCAACTCAAACCTCCTACATCTCACAATGACAATGTCTGCCTTCCTTCATGTGAGCCCCTCCATATGTTGATGAATATGCATTCTGATTGTTATGTACCTACACTGTCCAAGGTCCAGGTCAGGACCTGCCGAACCGGGTCCGACCCTCACAGGTCCAGTCCAGGTTCAGCAAAACACTGGACCGGACCGCCCTAACAGGTCCTGGTCCAGTCGAGGGGTGGACCGCGAACCAGGTCCGGACCGCATGGACCTGAGTAGTGTACAGTAAGGGATTACGCACCTCCACAAAGACGACCAAAGGTTTCGACAATCATGTTCAAAAACTTGTATCTTTGGTAGAGTATCGATAGTACATAAAATGATGTAACAGTAAGTTGGTAACATTTGCCTATATTTGGACCTTGAGAAGACCCTTCGCCTTTTTTTTTCGTCCATCTACACAACGTGCAGAGGCCCTTCTATCACGACATGTCGCATTGGGAGCGAGACAAAGTTGATTTGGGGCTGATTGTTGAGGGAGGACGACGTGTTCAGCCTTCCAGGCGGGTGCAAGGGCTAGATTACCCCGACACAATCACAAGGCTTGTAAAAAAAACTGGAGGAAAAGAAGGTAAGTTGACATTTCATATATTCGAATCCATCTCACCTCCATGATCCAGCTGGTGCAAGCATGGTATCCAATATACAGAATGTTGATGGTCAAGAAGATCAAGAGAGGCACACTGATACACCAAAAAGGAGTGAGCCGCATCGAAAATGATAGCCAGAATGTAACGAACTCACAAACGCCGTTAGCTTTGCAAAAGGAGGGGGCCAGAGACATGTCAAAGTCCTTTGGGGAAGCATGTAACACAGATAATACTTTGAAGGACGCAACCGATATAGAATGGGTCCATTCACCATCTCAATTAGTGGCAATGGGGAGTACCCAAAAGCGAGCACATGATGGTGGCAATGAGAGCAGTGAGGATGATGCCGATGAGCTTCCTAAAGTTAAACGAAAGGTAAATGCTGAACCTTACATATGGTGCCGTATTTTGTGACGGTTTTGCCCGACCTTTCTAGAAAACGCGTCGAGTGACTGTTGATGATTCGGATGACGAAATATCGCAGGAGACCGAGAAGGAGATGGAAAATCCAGATGATCCAGCCACAGATGACAGAGATACAGAGAGTGAAGAGGAGGAAGATGTGCTGTACACGGTAGAAGAGGTGGCTGCACGAGAGAAATTCCATGGTGTGTTGAAGGGGAGCCATGTGAAACAAGTGCGTGATGATTCACCTCCTGATAATCCAAACAAACATAACCTTGCCACATCAGACCACAATTGCCACCCAGAAATGCGTCAGCACTCGTGACGTTCAGCTGTGTTTCAGAGAGGGTGTCCGAATGGTCGACAGCAAAGAAATCGCTGGGTACTACTGCGTACTCTGCTTAAACGGAAAACCTGTGCGTGGCGACCTAGGGTGGCAGACTGGGAATGTCACAGCACAGCGACGACACCTCGGTCGAAAGCACTATGCGTCCTATGTGAAGATATGCAAATCCAAGGGAATCCCAGCGAAATACAGTCCACCCGTGGGATGGAAGCCTCCAAAGGAGTACGTCCTTCAATTAAATAGTCCTTGATGCCAAATTGATTATGATTTTTCGTAGACCTGCAAAAGAGAATAGCATTGAGAAATTCTTGACGAAACCAAAAAACCTCAAAGTGACAAAAGCTGGACTTCAAGAACACCTTCTCGAGTTGATTGTCAACTGTGACCTGGTGCATTGTATGTTGCAAGCCTTCTACCCACTTTCACTCACCTTGTTTGCAGCCATTCCGATTTGCCGATCGCAAATCTTTGCGTCGACTTCTGATCTATAACAATCCAACCCTCACTGGCCATGATATACCCCATAAGTCGACTATGGCTGCAGCCGTTGATGCAAAAGTAGAGAAACTAGATGAAATTGACATGAAGACACTTCAAGTATGTGATTCAGTCGTCATATGATATTTATTTGTGCTCACCATTGGTATTTTCTAGTGGATCAATTGGAGGATAACTGCATCATGGGATGGCTGGTCAACAAAGTGTAGGTGGCCCTACAGCGCCTTCGCTGTTCATTACATTGACTGTGCACCCAACAAGCCCAATGACTGGTTCATCAAGAGTCATCTTCTTGCTTTGGAGCCAACCGTTGGACGCCACACAGGAAATGCAATTGGCCGCGATATCGTCAACATTCTTGAGAAGTTTGGGATCACGGATAAGGTTAGCATTCTTCTCGCTCTGGCTTTTCAATATGATGACTGATCTCTTGTTACTAGCTTCATGTCCTTGTCAGTGACAATGTCACAGTCAATGATAAATCGGTACGCTATGTCTGCAAGACACTCGACCCAACAAGGAAGTGGTTGATCCCAAAAAAGGTTTGAGGCCGGTAAGTTGAACCTTACATGTCATTTGGAGTGTTTCTAATCGCTTTTCAGTTGTATCAATCACACAATGAACCTGGCAGCTATGCATTTCATCAAGGCCCTTGGTATTCCTACATCATCAAAGTCGAAGCACGCCATTCATGGGAGCGGGGGCAAGGGGAAGGGAAAGCAGGTTCTGGAGGATAGCGATCTCGAAGATGATGATTCAGGTGATGAGGGCAGTGGCAATGATGTGGACCAATACAACGATGACGACGAGTTTGACATCAAAGTCAACACGGAGATTGAAGCAACACCCGATGATATTGAGGCCATGCTTGGGACAACTATCACCGATTTTGAGGCGGGGGATGTCGTTGGGAAGGTAATGGCCTTTGTCAATCAGCTTCGATCTGCGAGCGAGCCTACTCGGGATTTTCTGAAGCAACTCTGTCGTACCAATGAGTGCTTGCCACGGGACATCAAGCTCTGGGTTAGAACTCGTTGGGGCAGCCTAAGCGATTGCTTTGAGGTCGTCCTTGGCATGCGTGCGGCTATCGATGACTTTTGCACACTTGCTGATGGAAAATCCAATCTCCCCCCTTTGCAAAAACCCAAGTTGTGGCGAAACT
>QLOK01000543.1:0-26094 GCA_003313805.1 Tricholoma flavovirens
ACTCATTCTTTTGAGTCCTCTACTTCTCAACAGGTTATGGGCCCTGGCCTTAACTGAAATTTCTCGTACATGCTAAACTCGAACCTTTGACACCCTGGATTAATCAGTAACCATGACCGAAACATCAATGCACACAAACATCTACCAGATCAAACCGTTGACAGGTGCTGAGAATTACACTGTATGGAAGATCAAAATGATGGACATCTTGATGGGACAAGATCTGTGGGAGTACATCAAAGGTATGATTACTCAGCCATCAGAAGTGGCAGCAAGGGCAGCATGGAAGAAGAAGGATAGGATGGTGCTATCTACGATCTGATTGAGGGTAGCCGATAAGATGTTGGTATACATTGCAAGTTCGACAATGGCTAAAGAAGCATGGGACACACTGAAATCATTACTTGAAGCTCAGGGAGCGCTTGGAATTGTTCAGGCACAGTGGAAATTTTTCTGATCACAATGTGAGGATGACACACCAATTGAAGAACACATTAGGACATTGCACAGCTATCAGGAGGAGCTGCACAGTTTGGGACAGAAGATCAAAGGGGAGGAATTCTGCATAATTTTGCTAACCTCACTCCTGGAAAATTGGAACAATTATATTGCATCTATTGACACTACAGACATGAAGGACACATTAAAGCTTATTGCATGCATCCTGGAACATGATAAATGGCTCAACCTCAAAAACTCTGATGACACAGCCTTGGCAGGAAAGGGTTGGAAAAAGAAGGTAAACCCCAACATCACCTGCTATGGATGCAGAGAAAAGGGGCACATCAGTTGGCAGTGTAAGAAGAAGTCCAAATCAGGAAAAGGGAAATTGGGAGGGAAGCAGAAGGAGATGATGGAAGCCAATGCAGTGGCGGATGAGGATGAATTTGTATTTTGTGGAGAGGACACAGCACTGGCTGTTTCACCAGATTCTTGGCTGGCTGACTTGGCATGCACTTCACACATAGCGTGGGATTGCGACATTTTTATTGATTATACTCCGACACCAGGACACCAAATTTCTGGTTTTGGAAAAACCTCTGGATTAGGACAAGGGACGATACAGTTACAGGCAACTATGGAAGGGAAAACCTCGAAAATCACTCTGAAAAATGTGGTACAGTAGCAGACAACCAAAGCCCGCTAGTTTTCTAGCGGGGCAAGGAAATTTTTTGGCCTAAAACTGACCTCAAATTCAAAACTTGCAGCCCTCAGTAATGCCTGAAAAAGGCCTCAGCTTAATTTTCCCACAGGTTTTGAGGGTGGCCGAAATTTTGGATGAAATTTATACTATATATGGGCCCTGCACACCTAATTTATTGCTTGGATCGTGCCTCCAGTGCCTTCATTGCACTCTCTGAGACTCCTCTGTGACTCCTCTGCTTGCATACAGCCCATGCTGCAGCCTCACCTGTCAAACCTTTTCTGTAAGTGTCAATAAATCTCCACGACTGGTTAATAAATCTCTGAATGACTTCTGCAGGCACGCATCCAAGACCTCCAGTGCATGTGTCTTAGCCTCTGCAAAGTTGTTTTTAGGGTGCTCCTGGTATCAGTACTTGCACCATCCCCAGTACTTAGAGTAGTTGTTAGATCGGTAGGCAATAAACAGATTGTTGCTTACCATTTTGATGGGATTCAGCTTGCAGTGAAACTTTGGCAAGAAAAGGCACTGATGGCCGGTACCCTTGATAAATGCCTCCAGCATTGATTCCTGATTCATAAAATCTTCCTGCTGAGAAAGAAGCCAGGCCATGCAACAATTTTGGCTCTCAAATGGGCACACTGGTGTGCACTTTGCCTTCAAGCATGAGACATTGAACCCACATTCTTCAAGAACAGCCTGCAAGCCTTTCTGCTGCCCAGATGATGTTGTCACCTTTTGTGGCTGTCCCCAGAAGTGTGGGTCAGGATTTGATTGAGGAATTGTGGTATCATGTTGCTTGTGTTGCTTTCCACCATCAGGTTTATTCATTTCAAAAGCCTTGAGTGCATCGGGTGGTTAAGAAGCATGGGCAGAGGACTGGTTGAAAATGAACAGGGCTTCGCAGTCAGGATGAGCAGACTCAAAGATCTCAATGGCATATTTTATCTGATTCATAAGTTGTTTGGTGTCCCACCAAGAATCTCTGTATGCACCTGGATAAATTGCTTTTTGGGTGTCCCAGATGATTTGTCCACTCTTATCCAAGAGCACAAGTCACCCATCTTCTTTGTTAACAAAATCTGACACATGGATTAACTTGCCTTGGCCTTGTTTCCAAAGAGGTGGCTCACCCTCTTGCAACCAAAGGCTTCATGCCTCATCATTTGCATGAAAACAGCACTCATCATGGTACTGAATTATAACTCGACACTGTCCTTCATGAATCTCTGGCATAATTTTCTTTAATTCTGGTCCCTCGTGTCTTGCCATAAGAGCTTCAAACTGAATGATTGCTGGCAAGAAAACCTTATTTCGATATTCCACAATGTCATCACATTCATGGCCATCCATATAAACTCCTTTCTGCACAACAGTTCAATGCCACCCAAGCTTGATCAACCACCAACGAGCAGTGTGCTCACTAATTCCCTTTGCAAAATTGATATTCCATTCAGGAAATATTGTTCCATTGAGTGCATATTGAAGTCAGCAGGGTGTGACATCCCTTGTTTTCTGTGAGGTGAGCCAGTCTCATGTTCATGTCTTGACTTGCTCATCATCAAGCCACAATCTTGAATTTCTGGACCCACCATGCTCGATTGGAAGCACTTCAAAAATATGGTAATGTCTTGTGAGTGCACAAACTCTTCAAGCAAACCAATTGCCCTCCCCCTCATGCCATTGTCATGCAATCTCAAGACTTGCCTGAGTTCAGGAAATGCCTTTGAGGCACAGAGTAGCGAAATTTGAGATGATGAGGAGCTGGTTTAGTTGGGACAAGAGTAATGTCTTGCTATTTTCTTTGAGGTGATCTTTGATCTGCTTTGGCAGATCAGTCCAGTCCCAAATGTGACTCATCAGACCTTGCACACTCTCATCAAGCTTGGCTTCCAAATCCTCAAGCTCTTCATCATTGATATCATCTGCCAAAGATTCAAGGTCACTTTTTCGGGCTCAGCATCCATCTCGTTGACATCTGCAAGCCCCAAAGCAGCCTGAGCTTTGTCATCTGTTGGCAGATCTGAGAGCACAGATGCTGATCTCATTCTCAATGGCCCAGCTATCTGAGCATCAGGTGATGTTGGCGATGGTGGCTGCACAATCAGCTGATCTTGCATCAACACTGGCAGATTTGCTTTTGCCTTCAGCCCCACAACTCTTGTTGGATATGAAGGGGCCTTGAACCCGAACCCTGTCAGCTGTCCCTGGCCTCAGAAAGCTCTTGCATGCCACTGCTGGGTCCACTCTGATTTAGACATGACATCTGGACCTTTTTGATATGTCTTGGGTCTTTCTGGTTGTGTTATCAGTAGCAAGATAAGCAAAAACAATTGTGAGTCCATGCCTTTCTTCTCTTGCTTTCTCTTGTTTCTCTTATTCTTCAGTCTCTCAGGCAGCCAATCCAGATCATATGGGTCATCAACCTTGAGCATGCCTATCATTGCCTCAGCAAGATCTTCCTTGCCAAATCCCTCCCATTCCTCCAACTCTTCATTATCATCATCCTCTCCCTTGTCTTGGCAAGCCTCTGCATGTGCAATGTTTGTCTTCAGAGAATCAAAATGGATCAACAAATCAAGATTTTCATCATCCTCCTCCAAATCAGATTCATTACCATCAGGGCTTGGGGGGCTCTGTATCTAGGTGGAGTGGGTTGTGGGGTTGACTCAGAGAATGCAGAGGACTGTCTGGATTGATTTCTGAGACCAGCAACATTGGGTGTGGGCCAAGACTTCTTCAAGGGTTGACCTCTAGCCATGAGTGCAAGATGTAATTTAAAGATTTTTTTAGACAGTCCCATTCATGTTCATTGATCATTTTTCAACATGCTGAGACACAACTCATCAAAAGCAATCAATTAGTGAATTTTCTGTGATTTTTAGTGCTAGAATAGGGGTACAGCCAAATTTCTTGGGGTCGAAATCTAAATTTGTCAGTTTTGCATGATTGGCTCATGCAGATCTTATCATTACCATCTAAACTACCATATTTTGACATTTAGAACCCATTTGGACCTTTGCAGCTGTCCAAATAATTCCTTGAGAAAACAAGTGGGCTTTGCTTGTCCACTACTGTACACATGCCCGATGCCCCATTCAATCTCACATGCAATTGAAGCATGAGCAGCTGTTCTATCTTTGTCACCTGGAATCAGATTCCAAGCAATGGAATAATCATCATGGAAGGTTGGATATCAAATCGGCTGTTTGACATGGATGTCAAAGGTATAGCCAAACAAGACCAAGCATGCCCTGCCAAGCACAGGAGAATGTGGGATGAATGGCACAGGATTTTTGGGCACTTGAATATGGGGTCAATAAAGATGCTGAAGGAAAAAGGGATGGTATTGGGAATGGAGGTGGATAGAACAGTGGAGCCTGCCACGCAGTGCAAGGTATGCATCGTTGCCAAGCAGCATGTCCAACCTTTTCCCAAAAATAGCCAAATCGAGATCAAAGAGATCACAGATCTCACAGTCAGTGATCTATGGGGACCAGCACACACTCAGGCTCCAGGGGAAGATCACTATTTCATCACATTCACAGATGGCAAGTTGCAATACATGATGTCTTATTTTATGAACCAGAAATCTGAGGCACTTGCGAAATTCAAACAATACAAGAGTTTTGTCAAGACCCAAACTGATCACAAATTCAAGAAACTTTGCATGGATGGAGGAGGGGAATTTCTTAACAAGGAGTTTAAGAAATATTTATTGGATAATGGTATTCAATTGGATGTCATGACACCCCACTCACCATTGCAGAACGGAATTGCTGAATGTTTGAACTGAACGATAGTGGAACATGTGTGGGTGATGATCCATCAGCACAATCTACCTTACTCCCTTTGGAAGGAAGCAGTTGCTTATGCCACTTATCTTAAAAATAGATCCCCAACATGTGTGATCAAAGATCACAAGGTACCTGATGAAGTCTTTTGGGGAAAGAAGCTGAATGTGTCGAATCTGGAGGAATTTGGCAAAACTTGCTGGGTCTTGCAGCAGAATGGGAAAAATTCCAAACTCAACCCAAAATCAAAGCAATTTATTTTTGTGGGTGTAGCTGATGGTACAAAGGACTACAGGTACTACAACACCAGCACCTGCCAAATCCTCACCTCTCAGAATGTGGTATTTGAAGTTGAGGGGGACAAATCACATGATGTGCAAGTCTTTACAGTTACTTTTTTTTTTTCTGTTGGAGTCTAATTGAATTTGCTGTGACAGAAGGGCTGCTAATCTGGACTATATGCTTATTGGAGAGAATTCAGATATTGGAGGACTAGGAATTGATTTTGATGCTTTGAATGAGCTGGCAGCTGCAGGAAGTGTTTAGCTATTTATAGTCTAATGAATCCACTTTTAGATTTTCTGAATATTTTAATATATTAATTTTTATTGGATGAGCAACCAGTGCAGAAGTGAGATTTGGAGAGCTATCAGGACAATTAAAAGTGCCCAGGCTACCCAGAGCAAACAGGGTTTATGAATATCTCAGGATTACCTAGGGCAAACTGGGGAAACCTATCAAAATTGGTTGCCCTCAGGGCTGACAAAAAACCAACCTTGCCCTGAATGCCCTGGAGTATCCCAGGGCATCCAGGGGCATCCCAGAGTCACTCAGGGCAGCCTAGTTACAAAAGCAAATTTCTTGATGTTGGCAAGTCATTTCATGATCACATTCACACCTACAGCAATGCCCTTGCCATGACTTCTATTGGTCACAAGGTTGATGAGTCTGTCAACAATGGTGAAGAGGCAGTCACTGGTGGCATTGGTCCCTACATCTTCAAGCTGCATGGTGAGCTGTCACACAAGATTGGCTCTCTTCTTCCATCTGAAGGAGAGCCTCCTGTATATGCTCAGTTGTACATCTATGATCCAGGATGTAGTGAAGTGCAGGATAGAGTGGATGCAAATTGGTGATGTGCTGAAGAGGATTGCCATGCCTGTGGTAGAGAACAATATCACAGGTGCTCTCTGGCTGATCACCATCACCCAGAAGAATGACAGTGATCTCATTGTTGGTGGCATCAGGAAGATTGTAGCGTTGATGGTCACAGGCTTGATGAAATCACAAAGCAATCTTGCACTGCTGTTCTGGAAGCATGTTCTGGATGAGCTCATGGAGCATGTCCTGAAGTACAACCAAAGTGTTATGATCAAGCTGGAAGTTCCAGGCATTTGGCATGTGAAAGTTGACAGCATCAGCTGTTACAAGTCTGAGGTACAAGGACTCATCTTTATAACCTGACCAACATGCCATCAAAATGTAATGGTTAACACTGTCAAATAAACTTTTTTTTGAAAGTCAGCCCTTACAGAATTTCAAAGTCAGTGGGTTCTTCCAACATGTGGATATTGGACCCAAATGGAAAGTAAGTCTCCCCGGTTCATTTTGAACTTTTAGCTCACACAACCACCATTGATGCTGCTCCTTCCTCTCCACTCCTAGCTCTACCACCAACCACCACCATGTTGTGATCAGATCTGTATTATGCAACACCAATGCTGACAGCCAAATGTGGCAGTGATCGCATAGCCACAATTATTTATAATACCGATCATTATTTACCAATTAGCTTACCGAGCAATGCTCACAATGTTTAGTATAAAAGTTCTATGTACATAGTTAGCTACCTAACAAAGTTGTTGTTTATCTATCAGACCTCTACTGCTCAATAGGTTATGGGCCCTGGCCTTAACTGAATTTTCACGCTCATGCTAAACTCAAACTGATAACACCCAGATCAAATTTGAATGATGGCCGATGTTTCAAATGCTCCGATGCACACGAACATTTACCATATTGAGCCCTTGACAGGAGCCGAAAATTACACTATTTGGAAAATTAAAATGATGGATATTTTGATGGGGCAAGACTTGTGGGAGTATATCGATGGATCGAATACCCTACCAACAGATGTGGCCCAACAAATAGCTTGGCATAAGAAGGACAGAACAGCACTATCTGTGATCCAATTAAGGGTGGCCGACAAGATGTTGGTGTATGTTGTGAGTTCAACAAGCATGAAGGAAGCATGGGACACATTGAAATCTTTGTTGGAGACTCAGGGGGAATTAGGAATTGTCTTGGCATGGTGGAAGCTATTTTGGTCTCAATGCGCAGATGAGATGCCCATTGATGAACATATTTGGACATTGCGCAGCTATCAGGAGGAGCTGCACAATTTGGGACAGAAGATTGATGGGGAGGAATTCTCCATTATTCTGCTAACCTCACTCCCTGAGAATTGGAACAATTACATTGCTTCTATAGACACTACAGTCCTAAAGGATGC
This sequence comes from Tricholoma flavovirens, assembly GCA_003313805.1. Taxonomy (NCBI): domain Eukaryota; kingdom Fungi; phylum Basidiomycota; class Agaricomycetes; order Agaricales; family Tricholomataceae; genus Tricholoma; species Tricholoma flavovirens. The sequence goes on from QLOK01000543.1 coordinate 7,451, forward strand.
ACCCGCATTAATAGCCCAAATTCTAGAACACGATCGACGGCTTAATCTGCAAAATTTGGATAATACGGCTTTGATAGGAAAGCCTGGGAAAAAGAAGTTTAATCCCAATATCACCTGTTACAGATGTGGGGAAAAGGGGCACATCAGCAAGCATTGCCCAAAGAAGTCTAAATCGGGAAAGGGGAGATCGGGAGGAAAGAACAAGGGTCCAACGGAAGCTCACATGGCAGCAGATGAGGAATTCACTTTCTGTGGGGATTGTGGGAATGATGTTGCACTGGCCATCTCACTGGATGCCTGGTTGGCAGATTCAGCATGCACATCACACATAGCATGGGATCAAGGTATTTTTATTGATTACACCCCTACCCCTGGACATCAAATTTCTGGTTTTGGAAAATCACCTGGACTTGGATGAGGCACAATACGCTTGGAATGTACTGTGGATGGAAAAACCTCAATGCTTACCCTAAAGGATGTGGTACACGTGCCTGATGCGCCTTTCAATCTTATTTTGATCTCACGTGTACTCAAGGCTGGAATAGCAGTTCTATTTGTGTCACCAGGGGTAAGGTTCCAGGCACCAAACAAATCTATTATTATGGAGGGCCAGCTGATGAACTGATTATTTGATATGAACATCAAAGGCATTGCCAAACAAGACCAAGCATACCCTGCCAAGGGTGGCAGAACATGGGATGAATGACACAGGATATTTGGGCATCTGAATATGGGATCAGTGAAAATGCTCTAGGAGAAGGACATGGTTTTGAGGATGGAGGTGGATAAGACAGTGGAACCTGCTACCCACTGCAAGGCATGCACCGTGGCAAAACAGCATGTCCAACCTTTTCCCAAGGAAAGCCAAACGGAGATAAAGGGGATAGGAGATCTGACAGTTAGCAATGTGTGGGGACCAGCGTGCACTCAAGCTCCAGGAGGAGATCAATATTTCATCATGTTCACTGATGGCAAGGCACAATGCACGATGACATATTTCATGAAGGAGAAATCCAAGGCATTTACAAAATTCAAGCAATACAAAAGTTTTCTCGAAATGCAAACTGATCAGAAACTCAAGAAGCTTCGTGTTGATGGGGGGGGAGAATTTCTTAGCAAGGAGTTTAGGAAATTTTTGCTGGACAACAGAATTCAATTGGAAGTAACAGCACCCTACTCCCCACCCCAAAATGGAATTGCCGAATGATTGAACCGAACTCTGGTGGAACATGTGCATGCAATGTTACATCAGCATGAACTTCCTCACTCTCTTTGGAAAGAAGCAATCACTTACACAACCTATCTTAAAAATAGATCACCAACATGTGCGATCAAAGATCGCAAGGTACCTGATGAGGTCTTCTGGGGAAAGAAGTCAGATATATCAGATCTGCAGAAATTCAGCTGAACTTGTGGGGTTTTGCAGCAGGATGGCAAAAACTCGAAGCTTGACCCAAAGTCACGTCAATTTATTTTTGTGGGAATTGCTGATGGTACTAAAGGCTACAGGTACTATAATTCCTGGACCCATCAGATTCTTACCTCTCAGAATGTGGTATTTATGGCTGAGGAGAAATCAGATTTGGTGGAAATCCCTCACCCTGTGCCACTTGAGGGGGAGAGTGGAAATGATGGCAAGCAGCCTTTGGGTGAAAATGGAAATCAGGCACCAGAAGAAGAAGTAACACATCACGCATCAGAAAGGGAAATGCACTGTGAATCACCATCTCGCATACCAGTCACCCAGGAACAATCATCACATATTCTTGCCCAACCACTCATAAACTACCGGCTACTGAATAATCTGAATGCCCATGACCCAAAGGAGTGGCAGCATCATGTACCAACTGTAGAATCTGGCCACATCATGATTGATCATGCAATGATTGGGGCAACATTGGAGGATGATCCGCTTTCAGTAAAGGAAGCGAGGGATAGATCAGATTGGGCAAAATGGAAGGGGGCAATGGACACCGAGATAACACAGTTAACCAAATGTGGCACTTTCAAATTAGTTGACTTACCTTCAGATCACAAAGCCATTGCAAGCAAATGGGTGTACCACATCAAACGCAATCACATCGGGACAATCATGAAACACAAGACGAGACTCGTTGCCAAAGAATGTTCCCAGATTCCAGGGATAGATTCTCTGGAGACCTTCGCACTGGTCATGCAACTGGAAACCTTTCAGTTATTAATAGCACTCGCAACTAATTTAGGACTCATGATTCACATGGTCAACATGGTGGGCGCATACCTGAATGGAACTTAGATGAAGTTATTTTTATGATACAGCCACCTGAATATGACGATGGTACAGGATGTGTATGGCAATTATTAAAACCTCTCTATGAATTGAAACAGGCAGGATGGGCCTGGAATGAAAAACTCAATCAAACTTTCCTCAAAATGAATTTCACATGGCTTTTCTTGGATCAATGTGTCTATATTAGGCACACCGATCATGATCTCTTAATTACATCAGTCCATATTGACAACATGACTATTCTTGGATCAGATATTGATGCCATCACGGGAATGAAAGCCAAATTGGGGAAGTACTTCACTATCACGGATTTGGGAGAGGCGAAGCAAATTGTGGGATTAGAATTGGAGAGGAACTTGGGGAAGGCTACTCTCAAAATTATGCAATCTCAATATATCAAGAGGGTCCTAGAAAAATTTGGAATGGCAGACTCACACCCTGTCAGCACACCTTTGGACCCTAACATCAAATTAATTAGAACACCTGACGATGAACACCACGACATTCCTGAGTACCGCAGTGCAATCGGATCGCTTATGTATGCCACAATTGGAATGTGACCCAATATCTCGTTTGCAGTTCAAACACTTAGCCAATTCATGAGCAACCCCAGACCTACTCATTGGACTGCCATCAAACGTGTTTTCCAGTATCTTAACAGCACTCGTGACCTTAGAATTATTTACTGGCAAGGGGGAGAAGTCGAACCCCTGGCTTATTTGGATGCTGATTGGGGATCAAATGCCAACGATCAAAAGTCTATTTCTGGATATGTCTTCCAGATGGCTGGTGGACCAATCTCTTGGCAATCAAAGAAACAACCCACAGTTGCATTATCATCTATGGAAGCCGAATACATGGCAGAAGGTCTAGCTACACAGCAGGTCATATGGTTACGAACTCTTACTGCCAAACTTGGCATTCCCTATTCCAGACCCACTATTCTCAATGTCGACAATCAAGGAGCGATCAATTACTCCAATAATGCAATAAATCATGGCCACACTAAGCACATCTACATCCAGCATCACTTCATATGTGAAAAGATCATCTCACGGGAGATAAATATTCAGTACTGTGTGATGGACGACAACTTAGCTGACTTGCTTACCAAAGCATTACCAAAGCCAAAGCATGAGGATTTTGTTAATTGCTTAGGGATGGTGTAGGTGTTGAGGGGGAGTGTTGCGATCAGATCTGTATTACATGACACCAACGCTGACAGCCGAATGTGGCAGTGATTGCATAGCCACAACTATTTATAATACCAATCATTATTTACTGATTAGCTTACCGAGCAATGCTCGCAATGTGTAGTATAAAAGTTCTATGTACATAGTTAGCTACCTAACAAAGTTGTTGTTTATCTATCAGACCTCTACTGCTCAATACACCACCACCACCACCACCACCACCACTGCTGTGTCAACACCCACGACCACCATTCCCATGCCCCCTCCACCATCACCACCACCTACAAACAAGCTGACTGGAGCTGACTGAACAGAACATGGCCCAAACAACACAATCTGCATCTGGGCCCTAATGTAAGTTTTTTTGTTTGCTTTTTGTTTTTCTAAACTAACTGATTTGTATTTCTCTTATTAAGCCCAGGAATGACTGGTTTCAACACAGCACCACCCAAATGATGCAATCATCATTTGGGCCATGGTAAGTTTTTTTTTTCTTATTCATTTCTTGTTTGAACTAACTAATTTGTTTCTTTCCTTTTCTAGGGTTCTAATTTATTATTGTATTGGGCAGTGATGGACTGATGGCCCCTGGCAACCCCCCTCCTCCCCATAGAAAAGGGATGTGAGGCCATTGAGAAGGGTCAGGAGCACAGGGAGGGATGCTGGGAGACCCATGGAGCAGGATACCCACATGGTAAGCACCTCCCAATGCCTCCCACCATGCCACATCACTGACCACCCCCCCACCCCCTTGACCAAGCAACCACTGCCCACATGATGCACCAACACTGGACAACAGCCCCATAGCACCAGACCCCTCCACTATGAGCCACTGCTCATAGGGAGGAAGGCTGATGCATAAGGTGATGATGACAATGGTGAGGCCCACCTGCAGCGACAAATGGCACACCAACAAATGAATGCCACCAACAACAAATGACACACTGCCCACCACCAGCCTCACAAGCAACTGCTCATGGGGTGGATGGTGGGCGAAATGATGAGGCTGGAGGTGAACGGGGGGATGGCACCACACAACCGGCGGGGGACAAGGGGGATGACAGGACAACCCAGAATGATGCAACATGCACCTTCAGCCTCAGCTGCCTTGCAAGTGACTCCAAGTGGAGTGGATGGTGGAACAATGATGCTGGAGGTGAACAGGGGGCAAACAGGGGGACAGCACCATGCAAACAGGGAGCGAAGGGGGGGGTGGAGATGCAAGGGAAGGCCCACAACAAGCCACACACCCCAACTACTGCCATGAGCAGCTGCTCACAGGGTGGAAATGGGGAGCCATGGGAGGGGACAATGATGACAGCATGGGAGGGGATGACAACAGCATGGGAGGGGATGACAACAGCATGGGAGGGGATGACAACAGCATGGGAGGGGACAACAACAGCACCAGTGGTGGCAGCGAGGATGAGGACAGCAGTGGTGAGAGACCACCAGGTTGCCCCTCCCTCAATTTTTCCAGCAGGGGGAGGGGGCATTTTTTATTTATGGATTTGTATATGTAGCTAGTCTTGTATAATAGGACTCTCCCTTGTACATAGGGACTCTTTTTCTGTAGCTAATACAATTTATTTAATGTTAATTTTGGATCATCACAACTTTACTAGGAAGACCAGGAATCTGAGGATTCCACCTGGAATTTGCCATTACTTAGCATACTGCCCCTTTAAAGTAGCACTAATAATACTTATTCATACCAGAATCCCCCAGGATTCTGCCAGGATTCCTACCAAAGTCCTGGGAAATGCTGTAGTTTATCTGTTTGGTGTAAGTAGTTCTTATTCCTACCAGAATCCACCAGGATTTCCTAGTGTTTGAAGGTCCAGTTTGGTCCGGTTTTTTCCCATCTTGGGATCAAACCGGAACCGAAACCAGTTCATTCAAATTCAAATGCTACAAATAACCGGACCGGACTGCACAAAACCGGTTCAGTGCAGTCCAGTGCAGTCCAACCACCGGTTTTGACTGGTTTTGACACAACCAGTCATCGAGCGACTTGAGTCGGTCAAAACCGATGTCTATGTACAACAATATACAGTATCTAAACTAAACTAAACTAAATACAACATCTATTAAAGTAAATATGAAAAAAAAAATACCCTGCTCGCATTTGGGGCGAACAGGGGCAGAGGGGACACATGTTAGCCATCATTGGTAGGTGGGGGGTGGTCAGCATGGTCATCTGTCATTGGTGTAATCCAGCCATGTTGTTAGCCTCGTTGTCTGCTCTTGTTAGTGTGGTCCAGTGGCGTTGTTGGCATCATCTCTTATCACAGTCATTGTTTGGGCTTGTCTTGGTGATGTGGCATGAGTCAGCACCATCCGTTAGCAGCTGTTAGCATTGGTGTTGGCTGATTCCATTGTTAGAACCTAAAAAAACAAAGCTACAGCATTAGTTAGTTAATGAGAATGAGAAAAAAAAACTTACTTGAGCCCAAACAACGACTCAAGGAGTCGTCGTTCGGGCCTGTCTTGGTGACATGGCATGCATCAGCACCATCAGTAGCAGCTGTGAGTGTTGGTGTTGACTGATTTCGTTGTTAGAACCTAACTAAAGTATTAGTTAGTTGATGAAAATGAAACAAGTATTGAAAATGAACAATGACTCGAGGAGTTGTTGTTTGGGCCTATCTTGGTGACATGGCATGTGTCAGCGCCGTTGGTAGCAGCCACTAGCATTGGCATTGGCTTATTTCGTTGTTATAACCTAAAAAAACGAAGCTAAAGTATTTGTTAGTTAATGAAAATGAAACAAGTATTGAAAAACTTAACTATAGGACCCAAACGACAGCTGTCATCATTTGGGTTGATCCTGCATCATTTGTAGCCATTTGGTTTGGCGGTCGTGGGAATGGTATCTAGTGGTGGCGTGATAAAATGGTCCGTGCACACCCACAGGATATTTAACTTGAAACACTTGCTGTTTATGTTCTTTTGTCCTCGGGCTTGTCCCATTTCAATTTACTTTTAGTTTATAATATAGTAAAGTAAATACAATCGTCTCTGTCTTAACCCATACCTGTGATAACCCATAACCTCCCATAAGCCATACTTTCTCATGTCCACCGAGTCGGTTCCCTGCCAAATGGACCAAACTCTTCCATATCCCATAATCCATACCTTTTGGTGGACCATAACCCATAGGTGGACATGTTACCGATCACCAAATTGCCATATATGGATGCTCCTTTGTCAATGAGCACACTATATATGGACTTTCTAAGCTATATATGTCAAATTTCGGTTAAATAATGTACTGTAGGAGAGAGGATAGTGAGTATGGGCACCAAAAAATATGATCGAACCATTTTTCACATTTCTCAACACCTTCTCTGGGCAAAAACCCACTTCAAGTCCTCAAGGGAGGGCTGACCAAGCTCAAGCAGACAGTCAAAAAATGGAAGGAATCCCTCCTCTCGTGGCTACAAGAATGGAGGAAGATCTCCTCGGAAGATGAAGACTGGCTCGATCAGGAAGCCAACTTTGTTGATGAAGAAGCACTTGTTGACATGCCTGAGAATGCCTCAGATTACGAGCATGCACTCTCAAGGCTAGACACAAAGCAGAAGCCTTTATTTGAGTCTTGCGGGCTTTGGCTGTCAAGTGTGCCTGCAGGAATCATGAGACATGAAACCAACCTTAATTACATCCTATTTTGCCTCAAATTGTTCATAATTATCATATTTAGTCAGTATATAGTCATCTAATACATAATACAGCACTTGAATGACCAAAAAAATGGGCCTGGGACGAGCTCTGCCAAAACCCATACTCTGTAATAACCCATACTTTTAGGTGTTCACCGACTAGTATGGGTTAAGACAGAGACAACTGTATAATCAGTTATCAGTTATAACTGGTTCAAATTGACTTTTGTCGGTTCCAAATAAATATACTAATCTATGAAACTGCAACCACTGCCATGTGAAAACTAGGGCAACCACAACTGCAAGTGAACTGGACCACGGTTCAGTCTGGTTCAGTTGCGGTTTTTTTCCAGTTTGATGAACCGGGCCTTCAAAGTTCAAACAATAGGATTTCCTACCAAAGTCCTGGGAAACATGCAGAATTCTGTCACATGTGACTATTCCTCCAGGACTGGGTAGGATCCTACCATGAACAGGTGGGGGAGTGTAAAATTTTGCTCCACTCCCCTCTCCCCACCCATTTCTACCTATCCTAATCCAATACAACAGGCCAGAAAGCACCTGTCCCAGTGTGCATAGGTTCACACTGGCTAGTGTTTTAAAGTCCAGTCCTAAGGACCACAAAAAGACTGAGACTGAACCAGACTGTAACTGGTCCAACTAGGACCGCAGTCTCAGTCCTACTAAGTCTGCCAGCAGTCTGGTCCTTGGTCTGTCTATATTCCAGGAAGAAGTTGAACCACACAGAACCAGTCTTGAGGCACAGGCTATTATGTTGATGAAGGGCTACAATTTTTGTCCCCTATACAAGTTGTGATTCATAAAACTCCATTCAGAAAACACTCACAAGTTGAACATGCTCAACTTGCAAGGTTGAGTCCAGCTATTACTCCATTTATGATATTATAGCCGCAGCTTTGCAGGTCAAACACACTCAACCTGCAAGGTGTATCTCCTTCTGGGCCACAATTTTCATCACTTACACAAGTTGTAATTCATAAAACCCCATTCAGAAAAACACTTGCAAGTTGAACATGCTCAACTTGTGAGGTTGAGTACAACTATTATCAATTAATAAGATTCTAACTGCAGCCTGCAGGTCAAACATGCTTGGCCTGTAAGGTGTATCTCCTTCTGGGCTACAATTTTTATCCCTTACATGAGTTGTGACTCATAGAACTCCATTCAGAAAACAGCCACTAGCTGACTGGTCCTAGGTGGTCTGGTTCAGTTTTTTCTATGTTATGGAAATACTAGGACTGGTCCCAGTTCTGGTCTTTCAAAATTTGGCTCAAAAAACTGGACTGGACTGGACTGGACTTTAAAACACTAGCACTGGCCAGACACAACAGATTGGATGCCCCTGGAGAGCTGGGCAGTGGAAAAGGGCAGTGCAGGCAAGGACAATGTTGCTACTGGCAACTCATCCAACTTGGGGCCTTTTTTCATCTTCCAGCTCATGCTGCCCAAGCTTCAAGAATCCAAGTAGTTGACACTGAGATGAAGAGATAGTGGTTAGAAGTCGGTAAGCACAGTTTCCAAGTTTGTTAAGTGATCTAGATCACCCACTGACATGCTTCACAGACCTGGCCACCTCTTCAACAGCACTGCCAGCACCCATGGTTTGATTAACATACAACTCAAGAGTGAACTAGTACTCTCAGCATGGGTCTTGGGTCTGGAAACAAGTCTTGCAAAAGTCTCTCCTCTCTCCTCTCTCACTCCATTATTTACATTACTATGTGATGTATATTAATACTAAGTGTTAGTATGATAAAAGCTTGATGGAAATACCAAGTGCTCATTTTATCAAGTAAAAAAAAGTCATGACTCACTTGTAGTTAAAACTTAAGACACAGGCACTACCTCCTTTTTGTGCATGGTAGAAGATACCATGGTCAAGACAATATTGGACATTTCAGATATTTGTTACTCTTTTGTCATTCTTTCATTATCTCTCTAGTTTACTTCACCAAGGGAAGCTTACATAGTGTTTGAAGGTCTGGTCTGGTCCAGTTTTTTGACCCCAAAGAGATGACATCTACCAACACTGAGACTTGCATATGCTTGCTGACACTTGCCTGTGGTTGCCCACCATCAAAATGCTGACATAATACATCACTGATGCCCTTGCCTGTGGTCACCTGCATTCACCTGCACTCATACATATCTATACAACCACAACAACACTCACCCATTTCTCATGAAAGATAGGTGCCATGAACCTTTCTGATACTTACCTGTGCTCACCTGTGGTCACACAGTCATGTGACCTCCCTTGACACTTACCACACACACCACCAAAACTACCACTGATGATGATGATGACTCCACACCTTTGCATGCATGCACATCAGTTCCAATATTGCACCACTGATGTGGTGCCTACTTATTCAGTAACTACGCTTGATGCAGTGATAGGTCCACAGCTCACATCAAGCTCTGAAAACAATTTTTGCACATTCACATATACCCCTACTGGTCAATGATCATTCATGATCACTCCCTGAACCTTTGTGGTCAGTTCCTGCTGATGTTCAATCAAATTTTGGTTATTTTTAGCATTTTCACGATATTTCAAGCTGCTTTCAGATGTTTCCAATGATTGCGGACCTTTTGAATCATTGTCAGCTACTTCGCAACACTCCCAGAACATCCTCAATGTATTTTCACAAACATCCCAGCCTTTCTCAAGCTTATCGCAGTGTTCTGATCTTTTTCAAGCTTTTTTCAATTGTTTTGCACTATTGATATCACTTCTACATGCCCCCAGACACTATCGCGCACATTCTATCACTATTCAATACCTAATCGACTTCGATGAGCCTCGTTTCGGCCACTGACATGTGCACTATATCACCTCAAGGCAGTTTGTGATATTTTTGTGATATTTTCGGATACATACAACAAAAGGACAGTCTGTATTTCAATTTATTGTCTCCCACACTCCCTTGACTCATGGTTATTATTCCATATGGTTCATCAACTTGTTTTGGATGTCCATATGTTTTCTTTTGCCTCATGTTTTCTTTGCACTTCATTTCCCCTTTTAGCTTTATTCTTTTAAACCAAACTTGTACTATTTACATTAAATAAGAGAAGGGAATCGTCCCCCATTCATATAGTATTAAGAGTTGAGGGCTAGATCTCTCTTCTCATTGTTAGTCACGAAGTTTCAATCTGAAAATTCTTCGGATTTTGTCAAAACTCATTCATCCTTGTTCTTGCCTTCAAAATTATCATCATCCTCTCGCATTTATCGTCATTCACCTTTTGTAACATCTATCTATCCTCGCATTGTCCACGATTTTTATCTAACAGTATTTTTGAATCCTTGAAAATCCTCGAAGATCAATCACACATTGCGAAAATCACTTCGAAGACTTTGATATTACTTCCCACACCTTGCTATACCCTCGCATCACTCGTTCCTACCATTGAAACCAATTTCACAGCCTCAAAAATATCTCAAAGATCCTCGAAAATCCTCGAAAATGTCCAAAAATAGCTTCAAAGCTCCTGAAATAGCATTGCATATCCCGAAATAGCATCCCATCAATTTGTTGATCATTTCTGGAGATCAGTGAAAGTTTAGAATGACTTGCAACCTTCCTCTGACTTGTGTTATACTGAACAGAGCCATTTTAGTGGTTTGTTTAGGTTTCTGGGTTGAGTATAATCAGTGGCCTCTTGCTGACAGGCCATCTTTTCTGATATATTATGTACATTTTATTTTTCCTACCCTTTGTTCCCACTTCTGTGCAATGAAGATAACTTTATCCTGTCTTTCCAGTCCACCTTAAGTCTAGTATAGGTTGCCAGACCAGGCATCCTTCCAATGGCAATGGCAACTGGACTGACCCAAATATGGGGCAACTGCAACCAAACTGAGTAGGACCAGTCCACATCAGTTCAGTTGCCCCCAAAAAACCAGTCAAGACCAGTATTACCCACAAATGTCTGTGTCACAAATAACATCAACCTGCAAAGCAAATCAGTGCAGATATGAGCCTACAAAATGTCCACAAGTTGAATGACCTTGACCTGTGCTGTTTTTTAAAATTAAATATATTGTACTTTTTCCTGTAATCACAGGGATGTGAAACATGCACAGGTCAAATGGTGTCAACCTGTGGGGTATTTTGAAAAATAATGAAGGAAATTAGTCATGCCATTCAATATTTATACTAAATTGAGTACAGTTGAACTAGTTCTTCTCTTATGATATATGTCATCTTTTATGCACTGCAGAAAGACTGGTTGTGACTGATGGCAACCAGACTGACCCCAAATGTGGGCAACCACAACTGATGGTCTGGTTGCATTCAGTTGGGTTGGGTTTGGTTGTGGTCATTTTTTTGGTCCAGTTAACCAGACCTTTAAACACTAAGCCTACAACATATATATATAAGTGAATATTAGAGGGCTCATTCATGCCAGGCTTTAGCCATGGCCCAATTGGACAAGTTTCCTACTGGCCAGCTTCAGTGGCATCCTCTGATTGAGTATGCAGCTCCTAACATCTAGTGTTGCTAATGCTTGGTTCAGCTTGGCTCAACAAGCTGGAGCCGATTAGAGCCGCTAATAATAGTTCAGCTTGGACAAGGGGAGGTGCCATTTATGAGAGCAAAACCAATGCCAACTGTAAGGCAATATGCATGAATTGATACTGAGCTATTTTCTACCATTAAAACAGTGGTGTAGCTACATGAGGGACAACTTCTTTGTAGGACCTGTGAATTTGCCAATATCAATGGTAACACTGATGTAGTGATGTGGGACCCACATCAATTTTGACCTCTGGATTCGAGCTTTGTTCGAGCTCTTATGTACTTTCTAGATAATGAAAATGGTAGATCTATACATAAGGAACATATATAAACATGTATTTTTATATCTATCCTCTGTACAAATCTTGGTTTAGACAGCAGCTCGAGCAGCTTGGCTAATTATACCTAATTATTTGGCTCAGCTCACTGGCTTGTCAGCTCTGAGCTGAGCCATTAGCAACACTACTAACATCAACAATCAAGAGGAGGGTGCTGATGGTCCAAGGAGACACAAATATGTCTCCAAGTCAGAGTTCTACTGCTATCATTTTCACCCTTGACCACCTGCTGCCAAGCCTCAGCATATCTTCTTGGCTGGAATATTCTTTCAAGAGTTCATCTGTGACCAGTTGGCAACTTCAGAGCAGGAACAGCTGCACTTCATCATGATGAATCAGGACACCATTTGTGGAGAGGTCTATGCTGGCCTGGCAGATGCTGTAGCTGCAAATGTAGATGCAAACACAGAATCCCTTGGTCAAAGGATCATCCTGCCTTCTTCTTTTGTGGGAAGCACACATCATATGCAGCAGCTTCTCCAGGATGCATTGCTACTTCAAGAGCAGTGACCTCTTTCTGACCATGACTGAACACCCTGCCTGGCCAGAGATTCAGGATGCCCTGGAGCTGGGCCAGACCACAGCTGATCATCCTGATTTGGCTGCACATGCTTTTTATCAAAAGCAGAAGCAGCTCATCAAAGACATTGAGGATGGCATTTTTGGGAAGGCCTTTGCTTATGTGTTCACCATAGAGTTTCAGAAACATGGCCTCCCTCACATGCACTGCATCGTCTTTCTCAATCAGGAATCCAAGCTCCACACTCCTGAGCAGATTGACAGCCTTCTGTCTTCAGAGTTTCCTGAGGACAATCCTGAGCTGCTCAAGTTTGTCAAGAAGCTCATGGTCCACAATCCCTGTAGTGCTGAGAACCCCAATGCTCCCTGCATGCTGAATGGAAGATGCACCAAAAACTTCCCAAAGCCATTCAGGGATCAGACAACCATTTCTGAGGATGTCTATGCTTCCAACAGGTGTCATGACACTGGCCAGACATATCAGGTTCAGAGAAAGCAGGTTGACAATCACTGGGTCATCACTTACAGTCCTTATCTCATCTGGAAGTACTGTTGCCACATCAACATTGAGTCCATTGCCTCAATCAAAGCTGTCAAATACATTTACAAGTATGTGTACAAAGGCCACAATCACATCACCATGCAGTTTGGGACTTGCAACAATAAGGTCAAGCAGTATCTGGATGCTCACTACATGTCTGCCTGTGAGAGCATTTGGCACCTCTTCCATTTCAACATGATGTCACTTGGAATCAGAACAGTCAGCAGACCATGCAGGACATCATCCAGAATGCTGCAGAACATGATACCACTCTCACCACCTTTTTCAAGGCTAATCAGGAGTATCCAGAGCTTGCAAACAATCTTTTCAAGTATCAGGACTTTCCTTCCGAATTCACATTGCAGCACAAATCCCACAAGTGGAAGCCTAGAGCATCAGGAAATCAAAAGGATGTTTATATAACCAGCTAAAGGTTCATAAGCATCAAACAGACTGATACACCATGATCTGAAAATATAATCAAAAACAATTGAATACCAGAATTTTGCAAGAATTCTGGGACTTTGCCATGCCTTAAAAGGATTCCATTGATTGCAGGCTTCTCAACCTTTGAAATGAATATGCACAGCCACAACCCCGTGAGCTGAACAAAATGCAAAAACCCATTCATGAGTAGGGTCCAAGTTCTCTTATTTGTATAAGGCAACACAAATATGAGACAATGTGAGATGTGAGATTTTGAGTGTTAAATATTAAATGAGTGATTGTAAATTAAATAGAATATTACGAACTAGTTCCTCAAATAGAGTGGACTTGTACTGAAGTGGCTAGGAAAGGAACATGGTTTTTCATTCTTGGCTTTCCTAAAGATAATCATTTATAAAGCCTTACTGCTCCTATCAGTCTGATGGATGTTGTAGTGGGTTGTCAGTCTGGAAACCCACTCTATGTATATCTAGCATTATAAAGTGGTCTGTCAGAATTGGAGTTATTATGCTTTTTACACTTTTGTTATGACCTTATAAGGCTTTCTCAGAATATTCTCAAATACCTGATGGACAGAGAGGATTCACCATTGGAAGGTTGTACTATGTTCCACCCACAGCCAGTGAACACTTTTACCTCAGGCTGCTTCTCACAACTGTGAAGGGTCCAACATCATTCAAAGACCTTTTCACTTTTCAGGGCAATCTTGCTCCCTCATTCAGAGAGGCATGTCTTGCACATGGCATTTTGGAGAACAACCAAGAGTGGCAGCAGTGCTTGGAGGAAGCAAAGTCAATGGCAACAGGCTGTCAGCTCCAGTAATTCTTTATCACCATTCTTCATGACTGTGCTCCCTCTGATCCTCTTCTCCTTTGGAACACATACTGGCGTCACATTTGTGATGACTTGTGGTATCAGCTTCAGCACAACAACATCCACATCAACCCTACATACAAAGATGTCCAGGATTGTGGCCTGTATTTGATAGACCAGCTTCTGTCTGCCTCTGGAAAATCTCTCAGCAAGCATTGGCCATACATGTCTCAGGTCACTCAGGATTGGGAAGCCAACCTTGGAAACTGCTTGATTGCAGAGCAGCTCAGATATGATGCAGTGGAGCAGGCAGAGTTGGCTGCACAAAATCAGGACTCTTTCAATCCAGACCAGAGCACAGTCTTTGATGAGATCATGCATGCAGTCAACAACAAGACTGGCCAGACCTTCTTTCTTCATGGTACTGGCAAAACCTATGTCTACACCACTCTCTGCTATCAGATTCATCCTCAGGTAGTGTTTGAAAGTCCAGTCTATAGGACCAAAAAAGACTGGCAACCCAACCAAACTGGACTGATGGCAACTGGACTTTTGGTTGCAGTTGCCTAAGTCTTGGTGTTACCCAGTTACTCATGATACATCCACATTGCAGGTAGTACCCAGGTGACACACCAGTACATTTCGCATTGCACATAACAGCTCTATTCAGCAGTCCAATTGACCTCAATTGACCTTGAACAACTTCAATCACAATTTTGAGCAATATCGCACAATATTGAGCCCTCGAACATCTTCGATTCTGACTTCAAACACTAGCATGACTCTCTCATACCTCGTACAACCCCCTCAAACCTCATTTGATAAGTGTCAATCATGTTACAAACTTTTGATTGACCACAAACAGCAATATCAAACCTTCAATAATTCTCGAGCTCTTTTGATCAAGCTCGATCTTCATCCAGCTTCTTTGAACATCTTCACAATATTTTCCACAAGTCAAGATATACTTATTGATTGATTCACAAGCCCTACAAACATCATCGAACCCTTCACGATCACTTCAAACATCATCGATCAAACTCGATCAAACTCAAGCACACTTCAAACCCATATCGAGCTACTTCATGCACTTTGGTGGCTGTATTCCTTATCATCAGAGGCTCTTACCGTCCTCCTGCACCTTGCAAGGTCATATGACAAGCTTATCACATGAAGAACAATAGGCAAGGTCACACTTTGAAGGACATGAGAGGATTTTAGAGGTATTTCAGACTCCTCAAAGGGAACATGTGTTTCCCCACATGGATTCTTTTGTTTGTCTCACTTTTCACATCATTCTATCATCTACCCATCACTATTAGACCCATTAGATTGTTTACATTCTGCCTCATGTAGGCCTCATGTTTTATTTCCTTTTTAGTCCTATGTTTTTCAAACCTATATAACTTTGTATTACCTACCTTTTCCAACAAGAAATCATTCCCCTTACTTCTCTATCATCTTATTTAAGAGTTCCACTCTTGAGTTCCACTCTTGAGTTCAAGTCCCTAGTCTTTTCTCGAAGTTTTGTGATATCATCGCAAACTTCCTCGAAAATCATTGTATCATCATCTTGAACATATCGAACACCGTCCAGTCATCACTAGTTGCATATTAGTATCTATCAAAGCCCCCACCTACATCGTTCGCATCCTCCTTCACATATCCAACCCATTCCTCGAACATCTCAAACTTTTATCGAGACCTTGAACTTTTATCACAATCTCAAACTTTTATTGTGACCTCAATCTTTCCTCAAACTTCAATCAAACATCCTCAAAATATCTCACTTTCAGTTTGTATAACCTTGGTTTACCTTGTTGAAGTTTAGAACCACCTCGCTACCTTCCTCTAACCTGTGTTATACCATATGAAGCCTTTTGTAGGGTTTTGTGTGGGTTTCCTGGTCAAGTATTATCACCGGTCCATTAACATTTGATGGACTGCTAAAAGACCAACTGCAACCAACTGCAACCAGTCTTTTTGACAACAACAACATCAACAACATCAACAACTACCTCTCTCCCTCACCACTATCACCACTTCTCCACAAACAGCCACATTGACGACCTCCACACCCCTTCAACCACCCCAGACAACAGCACCCATGGCTGAAAACATGCCACATCACAAGTGTTCTATGTGTTCAACAACCAATGCCCATGTTGAAGACACAATAAGTTTATTTTCATTCTTTCATTGTTCTTTTTACAATTTTCTCCAGATTTACTACCAACAACGACCACAGGGACCAGTAAGGTTGTTACGAATCTTGCGAGCAGTAGACAAACTGGATATTCTTTTCTTTTCTTTTCCTATTATTCATTCTTGCTTACCATTCCAATGGACTATCTCCCTATTACTCCCTCTGACATCCATCTTCTTTCTACCGACCATTCCCCTATTTCTCCCATGTTATCTATCCTTTATTGTTCCCTCTTTCTGATTCTCATCTATTTCACCCATTGGTAGATAAGGACTACTCTTCTTGTATATAAACTGTATTAGTTAGAGGTCTTGCTCCTCAGCTTGACCTGAGCAATCAACGTTCTCAACTCGACAAGTACAACCACCCTCAACCACTCAGAAAGCCTCTGAGTTGGTAAGACAGAACACATTACTGAGATGGCCTCTGGTAACAGATAGAACTACTGACCGTTGATTGACTATATCAACAGAAGCACTTGTACTTGAGTTGAGGCTATTGTCTTAACAAAAGGTCAAGCTGAACATCAATGCCCTCTTACCCCAATAGTAGGCAAACACATCTCAAAGACAGCAGTCCGCTGATTGACCACCAAAAAGAGCCACCACCAAAGATGGGCTCTGGTACAGTTACCAAGGGAGACAGACTAGATTCTCAGAAACACAGGGAAAGTGGTTCACCAAGTTGGAACCAGGACAACCAGGAAGGTTTTTGAAAGAAGAAGACTTTTCAGCCGAAGAAGAAGAAGAATCACCAAAGATCAACAAGAAACTCCAAAACCGCCAACACTTACCTTTTTTGATGACGACAATGATCTATACACTGATATGGCAAGCAGAGAAATCAAGATCAGGGCTCCATCTGATTTTACCAGAGACTGGACCAAAATGACAAAGTTTCTTCAAGAAGTATCACTTTTCTCCAAGTGAATGAGGCCATCTATGACACCGACAAGAAGCAGATCATTTTTGCTCTTTCTTTCATGAATGGGGGAACAGCGTCAGCATGGGCATTGGAGCAAGGGAACAGAACCAATTTGGGAACTTTGGAAAGGTTCACAATAGAAGTGAAGGAAGCTTTTTCCCCTATAGATGATGTGGGGTCGGCCTGAACAGAAATGAAGACCCTGAAACAGGGCAACAATTTAGAAGATTACATCAGTCAATTCCTTATCCTGAAAGGAAGATCAGGACTCACTGAGGATACTGCTCTCATCGAATACTTCATGGACGGCTTGAAACCTGCTCTCCTCAACAAAATCTTTACTATGGAGAACGTCCCAATCACCTTGGACGGAATGATCAAGACCGCATCAAAATATGATGGAAATTGGAGAAGAGTGAAAGCCATTGCAGGAAAAGCACGAGAAACTCATGAGAAGAAAACTACTCCTCCTCCCAAGATTATGAAACCGACATTGGAGATAAACTGACTATCCCAACAAGAATGAACCAAACACATGCAGAAGGGGCTCTGCTTCATATGCCATAGCCCTGGACATAGAGCCGCCGATCATAAGCGTGGGAATTTCCCACCGCTAAACCAACAAATGAATAACTGTGAATACCAACGACCAGAGCAGACAAACCGCTTCTTCCCAAAGAGAAAGGGGGCCAAAGCATACACAAATATCAAAGCTATTCTGGGGGACTTAGACGAAGAAGAGAGAGGGAAGACCCTCACACTCATGGAAGAAACAGGTTTTTAAAGAAGCGGCCTGCACCAATGCCAGGTACCACTGAACTTTCTGTCTGCTCTGTACTACTAGCCACTTTGGAGAACCAATCAATGCATTTGCCTATTAAAGTGGGAACAGATGAAGGAAAAGATGTTGAAACAAAAGCCCTCCTTGACTGTGGGGCAGGAGGAATTTTTTTGGACCACAAATTCACCAAAGAACATGGGGTGAAAACCTTCGCACTAGCAAAACCAATCTCTGTGCAAAATGTAGATGGAACCCCGAACAAGAGAGGGACCATCACCCACTATGCCAAAGAGGAAATGGAAATTAACGGTAAGAGAAAGAAAATAATATTTCTAATCACCGGGCTAGGAAATGAATCGGTCATCCTGGGACTACCATGGCTATGAAAGGTAAACCCC
>QLOK01000559.1:0-13543 GCA_003313805.1 Tricholoma flavovirens
CCCCATCCTATCCACCCACCATCTTATCCATTCCATTCCCCTATCTTATCCATCCCACCCTGCCTTCCCATCTTATCACCCCATCCAATCCACTCCAAATGAAGTCAGTAAATGTTTGTAATGAGTTGTAATGAAGTCAGCAAATGTTTGTAATCAAGTCAATAAATGTTTGTAATCAAGTCAGTAATGTTTTGTAATGAGGTCAGTAAATGTTTGTAATGAAGTCAGTAGAGTTTTGTAATCAGATTAGTAACATTTTGTAATGAGGTCAGTAAAGTTTTGGGACTTACTATTCCTGGCACTGGGTTTGAAAGTGGGTAAGTGTTTGAAAACTCAATATTGGACCTTATTCCCGTGTGCTCAGGACCTCAGGATTCTTGGAATAGGTGCACATAGTATCCGTTAGTATGCCTATAAACTTTATTTGAAAGAAATCAGCCCAGTTTTGGTGAAACTACAGGTACTGTAAGTGAAATTATTCCTGATTGGGAAGAAACAGCATCGGGACGGTCTCTATAGAGCTCAAACAAAGAATTTTTTTTACATACATGATCCTTATGTAGGAGACAAGCTCTCTGCAAATTCTGGTGACCAACCATGGACTGTAACGTGCTGGACAGAGAGTTTGAAAGGAGCGTGACAAGTCCTGCTGAGCGGAGTTTGAAAGACGCATTGCACAAGTGGATGTGTCGCATCTTCAGTTGTTTGTTGATTGCCTTCCTGTCCTCCCCTGATGGCATGCTGTGTGAGGAGTCCACACCTTCAAAAGCTTCTCTAGCTCAAAAAGGGAAGAGATCATCCAAGAAGGCATTGAGCTCCTCCGCAGGCAGGCCAAGCCTAACCTCAGTGTTTCCACCTCTTTTGCCTCCACCTCCGCTCTTCGCATCGTCACTAATGCAATGCTGCCAAACAATCAGCAAAGTCCTTTCCTTGAGAATAATCAACTTACCATGGCACCAACTCATCATTCAGGGTCATATTGGCCAGGATCAATGCCGCCTGGCTATGTCGCCCATATTCCATCCTATTATAATGTTAATATTTAATCTTTACACTACCAGTAGTTCTTACATCATTGACCTTCTATTGTCCATATTGTATTATCCATCTTGATGTTTTGAACATGAGGAGGTAGCAAGCAAGTAGCAAGTCGATGATCGTCGATGTGCGCGTAAACGCTGTGCCGTCGGGAACTGAATCAGCAGGCCTGGGAATGTGACTGATGTGACTGATTTTTTTTCAAACACCCACTTTTTGCTACTCGCGACACCAGCAACATGCTTTCCACTGCATATCCATACATATCTAACAATATTTTTATATACATAGATGTAGTAGAACCATATGTACCTCCCACAAAAATTCCAAGGCCAAAATTCACAGGAAAGCACAAGTCCGAGACAAATTTTCGAAAGTTTTCAAACACCTACCCAAGGATAGTAGTGCAAAAAAATGCATGATGTGATATAGTGGACACTCACTTTCATGCCTCGTGGTTTCTGTACATAACACAACCAAACAAGTCTGCCTGCCTACTGATCATGAGAAGTAATTACTGCTCAGTTGTTACACTCAGAATTTTTGTAATTCAATGTACGACCTCCAAATTAATGTTTACATTTGTAGGTCAATTACCTCTGTGACTATCAGTAAGTTGCTGGCTCTGCACCATTATTGTATGCATTATTGACTTGTCTCCTGTTTAGTAATTATCTGAATTTATTATTAGTGTTTAATGTTCTAGCTCAGAGTATTACAAACATGCATTAAATGAAAGGGCATCAATTCTGTCATTTGACTAATTTATATTTACAGATTTGTCTCCATGGCCTTCCATTGATAAGCTCTTGCCATTGTCATTACACTGGAATATGCACAGGCCTTGCAAGGACATTTACTGAATCACATATTCTTCTACCTAATGAGTTTTTATTGCTAATCTTTTGCTGCTTTTGAATGGAAGTTATTAGATAGTCAGTTCCTAATTAAGGGCCAGTCATAATTCAAGTGCTTAATTTCTGCTTAATTTCCTTATCAGCATGCCTAGGCTACCCCCTAAGCACTGGACTAAGCAATTTAAGTAGGTATCTAAACATGAATAAGGAGAATTCAGCAAATGACCCTACTTATTCCAAGCAAATTTTCTTATTATAAGGAAGCTCTCCTTAACAGCAATTTGCTTAATTCTGCTTAAAGTCTGGTTTAAGCAACAATAAGGAGAGATTAAGCAGAATAAGTGTGTATTGGATTTTCCTGATGCACCTTTCCTATCATCCAAATTTTGTTCCAAGCAGTTGTACTAGTACATTACCCTCAATTCATAGCCTACATGTGATGCATATAGTCAATATTTTGTCCTGAAAACCCCAAAATTACATGCCCTTAGAGACTATGTTCAGACCATATGTAAATTTGGAACAACTGACTCATACTCTACCCAGATTGTAGGTGCTTAAATTTTTATTGGCTACTTATTAATAATTGTACTGTTGTATAGGGTGTGCACACCACTCAATAAAGCAGTTCTACTGTAGAGCAAATAAAAGGAATGCAGTCCAACAAATTGCTCATCATGAACATCAAAAGAGATGTCTCCAAAAAGCCCATGATGCAGCAAAAAAGCATCACCTTCATCAACTTCAATTCTCTGATAGTGATCCACTGCCTTTTACAAGCATTGATCAGCATCATCATATCAGTGACTCCAAAAATCATCCACATAATTTGTTGTACTTTGTTAACAAAATCCTCCTAATGACCCTGCCAAAAAGGTTTGCCTGGTACTATTATTTGTGCATTTACAAACATTTTATATCTGTTTATTTTAGAATTTTATTCCCAAACTTAAAAATCACCTTCTTAGTCACTTACTTGGACATGACTTTGATGGTGATGAGACTACCTTTTCCAATGATGAGCAAAATACAATTCACATTATAGGTGACAAAATTGACGCAACAAAGGTTCTCCATGTCAGCTACACTTCTTATGATATGCACTGTGGACAGGACTCAATAAACCCTTGAACACATTGTAATATGATGGCTCTTTCACCTGAAACAGAGGAGGGGGCACATCTGTTTTGGCATGCCAGAGTTCTTGGACTTTTTCATGCCCAAGTTCTTCACACAGGGACCAGCTGCAAAGAACTGCCCAGTACAACATGTGGAGTTTCTGTGGGTCCATTGGTTTGGTGTTGAACAAGACTACACTTCTGGTTCATATAAGGAATGCCAGGGGTAACCCTCAGGTATATTCTCCCATACCCAAACCTGTACCTGTGAACACCATACCTGCATGGGTAAGGGTACGGTATCACCCCGGGTTTTCACAGGTTACCCATGGTTTCTGTGGGTTACCTGTGTTCATGCATGGGTTTCAACTACAATTTGTTTTATATTAATATAACACTAATTTACATTAATATATAAAAAAGAAACCCCCCCCTCTTGCATTTGCAGTAAGTGAGGGGGTTGGTTGGTGCCTGTAGTTATTAAGAACAAAACAAGAACCCCCCCCTCTTGTGAGAGAGAGAGAGGGGGGAGGGGTGGTGCCTGCAGTCACTGAGAACAAAATGTGACACCCCCACCAGTGAGAGAACAAAAATGATGAGACCCCCCCCCCAGTGAGAGAGGGGGAGGGGTGGGGGTTGTCACCTTGAACAAACACAGCCCCCCCCCCCCCTCTTGCATTTGGAGTGAGGGAGGGGGTGGCAGTGGTTAGTGTTTGAAAGTTCAGTCAAGTTTGGTTTTTGGCCCTATTTTAGCCTAACCGAACCCTGACTGGTTCATTGGCCTTTCAAATTGCCTAAGAACCTAACCAAACTGCCCCTAACCGGTCAGGAGCAGTCAGGTTCAGGTATAGAACTGGTTCTAGTCAGTTCTGGCTGAACTTGGTCAGAACCAGTGCTAATCAGCTCTGACTGGTCACCAGACTGGAGAACCATAATTAAAGAGAGATTATCTATTTATATTATATTATATTTACTGGTTTTGGCCCTCAGATGAGTGCAGCAAACCTTTTATTTACTTATCTACTGTTTGTTGGTACTAATATACTTATTTTACTTAGGGGGAAGCGATGCCCTGAAGAAAGGGGAGCTTGTGGAAGCAGCATATTATATGTATACTAGTTGATGTTTATTACTGTTTGGTTTCAGTAAATGAACATAAACATGTTGCATCACATTCATGTTCATTTACTGGAACCAAACAGTAATAAACATTAATTAGTATATAATATGCTGCTTCCACAAGCTCCCCTTTCTTTGGGGCATCACTTCCCCCTAAGTAAAATAAGTATTAGTGCCAACAAACAGTAGATAAGTAATTAAAAGGTTTGCAGCACTCATCTGAGTGCCAAAACTGGTAAATATAACACTGGCAATATGTGAGTAGAAAAGGAAAAGACCCACTATACCTGCCTGTACCTGTGTTGGTTTGCAAATGATTCTGACTGGTTCATTTGGTGCCACCATAGTGCCCTGACCCTGATTGAAAGTTCAGTCAGTTTCAGTCATGTTCAGTTCAGTTCCAGTTATTTCTGGTTAGCCTAACCTGACTTCAAAACACTAGCAGTGGTGGTTGTTGCCCAGATTACCTCCAGTGAGAGAGGGGGGGGTGGTGGTGGTTGTCACCCGGAATGAATGAGAAATCCCCCCCTCTCACATTTGGAGTGAGGGAGGGTGTGGCAGTGGTGGTTGTCACCCAGATTAAAATGAGAAAATCCCCCCCCCCCCAGTGAGAGAGGGGTGGTGGTGGTGGTTGTCACCCAGAATGAATGAGAAATCCCCCCCTCTCATGTTTGGAGCAAGGGAGGGGGTGGCAATGGTGGTTGTTGCCCAGATTAAAATGAGAAAATCACCCCCCCAGGGAGAGAGAGGGGGTGGTGGTGGTTGTCGGCTAAAACAAATGAGAAATCCCCCCCTCTTGTGTTTGTAGTGAGGGAGGGGGTCATGATGGCCATTGTTGTCATTGTTGTGCCTGGTCACTTTTCTCATCATCCCCATCATTGTTGTACCCTGTTTCCACCCCACAAGCAGTTGCTCATGGCAGTGGTTGGGGTGTTGGTGATGATCATTGATCATCACATTGTTTAGTGTTTGTGAGTGAATCAACAAGGTCATATGACCACTCACCTGACCAGAAATCCAGTACTGGCATACCCATAAACCCGTGTGTAAAGGGTATGGTTTTTCCTGGGTACAGCAATCCCAAACCCATACCTGTACCTGGGCATACCTGTGACCCAGTACTCACAGTGTTACCTGTACCCCTGCTAGTCCTTGGGTTCACATGCTGCACAGTTACCAAAGATAGGGTTTGTACCAGATACAACAGATGAAGCTGCATTTGCATACCTGATGGGTAAACTGCTCCACAGCCCTGCTGATGTTCCCTTGCATCTGCTGGTGTTGAACGAAGCCCTTCACATCCCAGTTGTATAGGGAGGATACATGGGAACCAGTGCACATTGTTGTTGCAGTTTGGATTTGTATAGCCTAACAATGAATGAAATAAGGTTGTTAGTGAGTAAAAAGAACAGTAAACTAGCTTATCTTTGTGCTTTAGTGGCCCCTGCCCAATCAATGCTTGATGATGAGACAATTTGACCAAGTGTCACACTGGTAACAGAGACAGCGGCAGTGCTCAAGTTGCCTGTGGTTAACCCTAACCTTAGTGCAAGCTATCACAATTGGATTTGAAATGCCAAAATTATTGAAGTCTTGACTGGCATAACTGTTATTTGGCACATATTTTTGCATAAATTGTTGATTTGAAAGCCCAGGTTACATGAAATCTGTACAAGAAAAAAGTGACTAGTAATTGATATATGTAATGAATTCACCTGAGATTTGTGAGCCTGCAACATTGAGTAAAAGTTAGGTATTGTATGACACAGATGATAAGATAATTACATGTCAGGTATTGTGTGATGACTTGAAGTAACCTGGCACACATCGAAAGACCCTGCTATTGACAATGAAAGATCACAGGCAGTTCATGTTGGGGACTGTTGAGTTGGAGATGATGTTGCCTTTGGGACTCCTGTTGACATGTGTCATCCTTCCCTGTTGATAGGTGTCAGTGGTGGGATAAAGGAACTGGAATGGACATAGCAAAGTTAATAGCAGCAGTGATACACCTGATGTGCAGCCCATCTTGAGATATTGTGAGAGTTCCAAAAAATACTACTAGTAAAGCTGAACATCAGAGTACATTGAGAGATTATTATGAAGCTTAAAAATACTTACATATATGTAGAATGTGGGCAAAAATTGGGATGAAAAGTATGATCTTGCATGTTAAAGGAGTGTTAATGGGTCCTGAGGACTGACAAATGAGCAACATGTTAATATGGAATTCTGGTCAATTGAACTTGTTGTAAAATAGTATGAATCATTTGCTGGTGGCACTGTCACTTTGAGTCAGATTATACAGTCACTTGTATGTTGACCTTAAATACTGCAGTTGTAGTTTGTTCTCTTTCTCTTTCAAACCACCATCTTCCCTCCAAATTCCACTGTACCATCCAACCCCCTCTTCATTAATTTGTCATTCCTAAGTCCATGTAGTGTGCAGCAGTGCCCATGGCACTTTCTTCATGTTTCCTCCCCAGTCTTGAAGTCCACATTATGTGTGGCAGTGCCCTTGGTGCTTCATTCACGTATTTTCCTTGAAGTTTGTATTGTTGCTGTTGTTTGAGTGTCATGCATGGGGCATTAGGTAGTTTGGCATGCTTTTTGTTCTCTTTATGTGGTATGTAGTTGTGAGAAGTAGCTTTCAATAAGAAATATTATTTTTTCCTTGTTTTAACTGTTGCTTCCAATGTATGAGGCATTGTAGACCAGGAGAAGTGCTCCAAGAGTGCTGCAGTCTCAACATCTACAAAGGATGGTAAAGTTGGTGGATTCAGCCATCTATGACTGGATGGCCAGGCTGATCAGTGGCTGCCTGTATAGTACATTGGAAAATTTGGCAAAAGAATAATGGAAACATAACTGAAGTGTCAGTAATTATAAGGGATGGTTCTGATGGATGAATCAGCCAGCTATATCAGTAGGCCTTTGGTGATCAGCAGTATCCTTCCATGCAGCTGTTGACAAGATCTGCCTTTCTTGTATAGATTGGGCTATTTGCCACTGCTACCATCTTTTATAATCTTTGGTACTTCTGGTGGGTTTCCCTCACCCTTTTGCCAACTGGCCTGATCCATCACACTTGACTTTTCAGGTCATTAAATGATACATGTGTGTACCATCATCAATTCTGAGTGTGCTGTTGAAATTTGTCAATGTTACCATCCTTTATATTATTCCCTTTTCAGACTATATATAAGAATTGCAAATATTATTGTTATTTTAGATACTTTAAGGGCTTATCAAGCCTTAACCATTTCGACCCCAAACCCAGATGGATTGCACTGAAGCCAATAGCGATTAGATTTGAACTTTGGCAATGTTTCGATGTTATCTTCAGAGACCACCAACTGATTCCAAATAGTGATCTAGTGATGGCATCAGACTGGCTCTCATCATAAGTCCAGTTCACCACTGGCTGTGCACTGGCCCCTGTGCCCAATGTCACATGATTATGGAGGTGGCAACCAGATCATTGTGAAGCATAATCACCATATTGATCACCCACCTGTTTGGAGTCACATCTGCTGACTAAGCATAGTCAGTCTGGACAGGCCCAGAGAAAGTCTGGTATTCAGCATGTTCCTCACATGTGATAGACTCTCCCTCAGCAACCTAAGTTGGGTAGAGATGACCAGTCAAATAGATCATCCTGCATGATCTATATTAGAGCAGTTAGGGCAGCGGTAAAGCCCTCTGATGAGCCCCTTTGCAAGGGCAAAACTGCCTAAGTCCCAGCTCTAAGGGTTCAAACCCCCTAGACTGCATAACATTTTTCTTCTCAAGAATAGTGAAATTTGAGGAGACAATGGGGGGGTGTATTCAGCCACCTGGAGCCATCTCAAGAGTCAATGGAAATGAGTTTACAAATTTTTGTAAGTGAAATTATATGATATATTGTATGTTTTATTCAGGCACATACATAGTAGTTCCAGGTTCTGCCCAAGACACTTGGGCAGCTGCCCAGAAATTGCCAGGCAGTGGCAGAACCCAGCAGAATGGCAGGGTTCTGCCAACAACACTACCAATATTACAACATTGTTGATTAAGGCATGCAATATGAAGGCGAGAGGAGAAACACCCCTCCATAGCACATGACTTTCTCAAAGGGAATGAGACTGATATCAGAGAGCTGGGGGCCACCATTGATGAGAGGGTAGTGATAGGAACAAGAGCAGGAGATGGAAACACAGGTGAGGAGCTTGGCAATGTTATTGGTGATGACTTTGGTGAGAGCCACTGATAAAACTTGCACTGAGATCTGTCATCTTGAACATTCCCTGTGACAGCTAGCAAACACTCAGCCAGTGTTCCCATTAGCATTTGACTTACAAACTTGAGTAGGTACCTGTCAATGGTGATATGTCCACATCACAGGTAGTACTTGGGACACACACCAATATGTTTCACATTGCGCATAACAGGTCTATACAGTAGTCCGATTGACCTTGATTGACCTTGAACAACTTCGATTGCATTTTTGAGCAATATTGCACAATATTGAGCCCCTTGAACATCTTTGTTCTGACTTTGAGCACTAGCACGACTCTCTCATACCTCATATGACCCCCTCGAACCTCATTTGATAAGTGTCAATCATGTTACGAACATTTGATCAACCACAAACAGCAATATCAAACCCTCAATAATTCTTGAACTCTTTCAATCATGCTTGATCTTTGTCAAACTTCCTCAAACATCTTCATGATATTTTCCACAAGTCCAAATATACTTATCAATCGATTCACAAGCCCTATGAACATCATCGAACCATTCGCAATCACTTCAAACATCATTGATCAAGCTCAATCAAACTCAAGTGCACTTTGAACCGATATCGAGCTACTTCGTGCAGTTCAGCAGCCACATTCATTATCATCAGAGACTCGTACCATCCTCCCACACCTCACAAGATTCACATGAAGAACAATAGGCAAGGTCCCACTTTGAAGGACATGAGAGGATTTTAGAGGTATTTCAGACTCCTCAAAGGGAACATGTGTTTTCCCACATGGATTCTTTTTGTTTGTCTCACTTTTTGCATCATTCTATCATCTACCTGTCATTATTAGACCCATTAGATCATTTACATCCTGCCTCATGTAGGCCTCATGTTTTATTTCCTTTTTTAGTCCTATGTTTTTCAAACCTATATAACTTTGTATTACCTACCTTTTCCAACAAGAAATCGTTCCCCTCACTTCTCTATCATCTGATTTAAGAGCTCCCACTCTTGAGTCCAAGTCTCTAGTCTTTTCTCAAAGTTTTGTGATATCATTGCAAACTTCTTCAAAAATCATTTCATCATCTTGAACATATCGAACATCATCCAGTCATTGCTACTTGCATATTAGTACCTATCAAAGCCCCCATATACATCATTTGCATCCTCATTCACATATCGAACCACTCATCAAACATCTCGAACCTTGATTGAGACCTCAAACTTTCATCACAATCTCAAACTTTTATCATGATCTCAAACTTTTATCATGACCTCAATCTTTCCTCAAACCTCAATTGAACATCCTCAAAATATCTTGCTTTCAGTTTGTATAACCTTGGTTTACTTGACTGAAGTTTAGAACCACCTCACTACCTTCCTCTAACCTGTGTTATACCATACAAAGCCCTTTTTAGGTGTTTTGTTTGGGTTTCCTGGTCAAGTATTATCAATGGCATGTAACACATGAAGCCAAAGAACAAGGCATATGTCAATATATATGCTAAATCACTCAGGCAGATGGATGGAGTTCACTTGCCAGATTCTCCAATACATACCACCTGATCTTCCCACATTACAAGCCTTATAATAGTGAGTGATTTTTGTGCCTAGCTCAGTATTCTTAGGCTTGATCTGGTCTAAACTCAACACCAGCATTAAATCCTTCCCCAGCTCAGCACTGGACTTTGTTGAACAGTAGAGGTCTTATAGATAAACAACAACTTCGTTAGGTAGCTAACTATGTACATAGAACCTTTATACTAAATGTTGTGAGCATTGCTCGGTAAGCTAATTGGTAAATAACGATCAGTATTATAAATAATTGTGGCTATGCAATCACTGCCATGTTCGGCTGTCAGCATTGGTGTCACATAATACAGATCTGATCGCAACACTCCCCTTCGACACCTACGCCATCCCTAAGCAATTAACAAAATCCTCGTGCTTCAGCTTTGGTAATGCTTTGGTAAGCAAGTTGGCTAAGTTGTCATCCATTGCGCAGTACTGAATATTTATCTCGCATGAGATGATCTTTTCACATATGAAGTGATGCTAGATGTTGATGTGCTTAGTGCGGCCATGATTTATTGTGTTATTGGAGTAATTGAATGCTCCCTGATTGTCAACATTGAGAATAGTGGGTCTGGAATAGGGAATGCCAAGTTCAGCAGTAAGAGTTCATAACCATATGACCTGCCATGTAGCTAGACTTTCTGCCATGTATTCAGCTTCCATAGATCATAATGCTACTGTGGGTTGTTTCTTTGATTGCCAAGAGATTGGTCTGCCAGCCATCTGGAAGACATATCCAGAAATAGACTTTCGATCATTGGCATTTGATCCCCAATTGGCATCCAAATAAGCCAGGGGTTCGACTTCTCCCCCTTGCTGGTAAATAATTCCAAGGTCATGAGTGCTGTTAAGATCCCAGAAAATGTGTTTGACAGCAGTCCAATGAGTAGGTCCAGGGTTGCTCATGAATTGGCTAAGTGTTTGAACTGTAAACGGGATATCGAGTTGTGTTCCAATTGCTGCATACATAAGCAATCCAATTGCACTGTGGTACTCAGGAATGTCACGGTGTTCATCATCAGGTGTTCTGATTAATTCGACATTAGGGTCCAAAGGTGTGCTGACAGGGTGCGAGTCTGCCATTCCAAAATTTTCCAGGACCCTCTTGATATATTGAGATTGCATAATTTTGAGAGTAGCCTTCCCCAAGTTCCTCTCCAATTCTAATCCCACAATTTGCTTCGCCTCTCCCAAATCTGTGATAGTGAAGTGCTTCCCCAATTTGGCTTTCATTCCCATGATGGCATCAATATCCGATCCAAGAATAGTCATGTCGTCGATATGGACTGATGTGATTAAGAGATCATGATTGGTGTGCCTAATATAGACACATTGATCTGAGAAAAGCCATGTGAAATTCATTTTGAGGAAAGTTTGATTGAGTTCCTCATTCCAGGCCCATCCTGCCTGTTTCAATCCATAGAGAGGTTTTAATAATTGCCATACACATCCTGTACCATCATCATATTCAGGTGGCTGTATCATAAAAATAACTTCCTCCAAAGTTCTGTTCAGGTACATGCCCACCACATCGACCACATGAATCATGAGTCCCAAATTAGTCGTGAGTGCCATTAATAACCGAAAGGTTTCCAGTCGCATGACTGGTGTGAAGGTCTCCAGAAAATCTACCCCTGGAGTCTGGGAACATCCTTTGGCAACAAGTCTCACCTTGTGTTTCGTGATCATCCCGATGTGATCATGTTTGATGTGGTACACCCATTTGCTTGCAATGGCTTTGCAATCTGAAGGTAAGTCAACTAATTTGAAAGTGCCATGTTTGGTTAACTGTGTCATCTCAGTGTCCATTGCCCCCTTCCATTTCGGCCAATCTGATCTATCCCTCGCTTCCTTTACTGAAAGCGAATCATCCTCCAGCGTTGCCCTGATCATTGCATGATCAATTGCGATGTGGCCAGATTCTACAGTTGGTACATGATGCTGCCACTCCTTTGGGCCATGGGCATTCGGATTATTCAATAGCCAGTAGTTTACGAATGGTTGGGCAAGAATACATGATGATCGTTCCTGGGTGACTGGTATGCAAGATGGTGATTCACGGTGCATTTCCCTTCCTGATGCGTGATGCATTACTTCTTCTTCTGGTGCCTGATTTCCATTTTCACCCGAAGGTTGCTTGCCATCATTTCCACTCTCCCCCTCAAGCAATGCAGGGTGAGGGATTTCCACCAAATCTGATTTCTCCTCCTCAACCATAAATACCACATTCCGAGAGGTAAGAATCTGATGGGTCCAGGAATTATAGTACCTGTAGCCTTTAGCACCATCAGCAATTCCCACAAAAATAAATTGATGTGACTTCGGGTCAAGTTTTGAGTTTTTTCCATCCTGCTGCAAAATCCAGCAAGTTCGGCTGAATTGCTGCAGATCTGATATATCTGGCTTCTTTCCCCAGAAGACCTCATCAGGTACCTTGCAATCTTTGATCATGCATGTCGGTGATCTATTTTTAAGATAGGTTTCATAAGGGATCACTTCTTTCCAAAGAGAGTGAGGAAGTTCATGCTCATGTAACATTGCATGCACATGTTCTTCTCCCACCATTTCCCATGCCCTGAGTCCAAGCACATCTGACCACCAGGAGCTTCATGAAGAAGAGCCTGTTCCCAAAAAACACATCAGGAAACTGAGTCAGTGGGTTTGAGACCTTATTAGCCACGTTCAAAGTTGAGCCGTGACTTTCGCGGTCGCGGTCGTGGGTCATCACATAAGCCATATTTTGATAGTCCGCTCTGTGACCATTTGTGACATGCAACCGCGTTGTCAACACGTCTCCTTAATTACAGCACAACGATCGTTTACAATCAATTAACTCTCTATGAACTATCGCCGCTCGTTTATTATCTTCATCTATTCATTATAATGGCTAAATCTAAATCACATGTCCCTCCAATTAACTGGAGTGGCAACAACGGTGAACTTATATGGAAGCTCATCACGGAGCTCGAGAAGCCTGAAAACTTTAAAGTTTTTCTCAGGAAGAAGGATAAACATGAGGTAAGTATTCTTTTACATCATATTCTCTACATAAAATGCTTGTACTATCTATATTCTATAGAATACAACCGGGGATTCAAAAGCCAAGGTGGCAAAGTGCATGGGAGAGGAAATTCTTCCAGAGTTGTTTAAGATTGATGCAAGAGTGGTTGGAGATCGTGTTAAGGGCAAGATTGATGCGTGAGTTTGCCATTCTGATGTTCATTTCAGGATTATTGATGTAATTTTGGGAAGTCTTGTTACCGAGTATCAGAAACATGCCAAGCGCCTTAAAAAAACAGGTGATGGTATTGATGATCCGAATGGTGATACAGGACCTGCATTTTATATTGAAGGTGAAGGTCCTGATGATTCAACTCCACCTCATGCTGTCAATATCTGGGGTATGCACTTCAAATCATTTTGATTCTGCCTCACATCTAATTCCCACTCAATATATATCTAGAGGAGATTATCCATGCATGGCCATACTTTCCACAATTCCATGCACTTTATGCAGGCTGTCCAAATGTTAACCCCATTGTGATGACTACCGGAATTGGTCCTACTGGCCCTCAAACTCAATGACTCAATTGCATCAAAGCAATGAG
>QLOK01000560.1:0-13357 GCA_003313805.1 Tricholoma flavovirens
GAACGGGATGTAACAGTCAATCAATCTCGAACAACTTCAAATGACCTCAAAAATCTTCAAACGAACTTCGAATGTACTTCATGCACCTCAGCAGCCATTATCTCATCATCAGACACTTGTACCACACCCCGCACCTCACGACATCGTTTAACAAGCCTATCGCATGGAGAACAATAGATAAGATCATTATTTGAAGGACATGAGAAGTATTTTCAGATATTTTGAACTCCTCAAAGGGAACACGAGTATGTACCTTTTGATTTCACTTTGTTTACCTCCTTTTCGCATCAATTCATCATTTACCTGTAGTATTTAACCCCTTTTGATCATTACAGCCCACCTCATGTTCAACACATGGACACTTTCCTTTTTAGGATTACTTTTCATATGTCATATATACTTTGTATTATGTACTGTTTCAAAAAGAGAGAATCCCATCGCATTATCGTCCCAGTAGTCTGATTCAAGTGGCCATACTCTTGAGTCCAAGTCTTTCATTCTAGTTTGAAGTTTTGCGATATCATCGCAATCTTCCATGATATTTTATTGAACCTCCATATTGAGCCCCTCATACCTCGCTTTTACCTCACATTAATCGTATTCCCCTCGATTTTGGTCCTATTATCATCCTCCTGTCATCACCCCTTCCATCAATTCCATTTTTGTAGTCCGATCGAGCTCACGATATTTCATTGAACACCACTTGTTATTCCTTGCATTCCCTTGCTATCGAGTCCCCCAACCTTGACCTAGGTCCCAAAGTTCAGTACCACCTTGCTACCTTCCTCTAACCTGTGTTATACCATACAAAGCCTTTTGTAGGGTTTTGTTGTGGGTTTCCTGGTTGAGTATTATCATCAGTCTGGGTCTAGGTCAGGATGAATGTGCTCAGCAACAGCAGCTAGCTGTGCCAGAGCACCTCCTTGCCCACAGTTTGAATGATGTGGTCTTTGATCTGATTAGAAGGTTCATAGTAAAATAATGTCGAGGGCAACAGTGAGGAAATAATGACATACCTTGCATAGGAACATTAGTCCCTCTTGAACTTGCAGCAGAGGTTTATTTTCTGGTTGCAATCTTTAGGACCATAGCATAGCCTATGGAAACAATGGAAGAGCATTCTGAGCTGGCAATATTTACTTATATGTAGATAAAATATCATGTGTACAGTGGCAAAGGATCTCACAAATTGTACAACATTGACAAACTACAAATTACTTCAATGTTCAGCATTCAACCCAACCTGATCATGAACTGAGCCCCAGGTATCGCAATGGTTTTCTGAGGGGAATTGGTTATGAGGGATCAAAAATAGTGGGAAAGGATATAACATACAATTGGATCTGATGACAGGTTGATGACTGCAGTGAGCCCCTTGCTGCAAAAGCCACTCTTTTTAATCTTAATTCTCATTTTGCCTGCCCAAAACTCTGCCTTCGTTAATCTCTTCCAAGCAGATTGGAATTTCTGTATTGCCCATTTCACCCCAGCCTGAGCAACTTGTAGTTCAATTTCTAGCTCACGTCGCAGAGCCTCAGTAGTCAAATGCACAAATTGTGCCTCTTGATAACTGCCAATCATCTAGACAAAGAGACCAGCATATTAGATAGTGAGTACATGAGGCAGACTTGGCGCATTGCTTATCAATACTCACAGAGAGTGTGTTGGAATGGATATTGGAGGTTGATGTCTAAGGCAAACAAATGACAGCAATCACCAGCCACCAACTTGAAGATGCGCCGCACACAATGTAGCCAGAATTTTCGAGACAGAAAGGCCCTTTTATGTCATATGAATCACCCATTCAGGAGCTGCCACAGTCATTTCCAAGACATGGCAGACCTTTTGCTGAAGAACTTCAGAGATACAAAAACCAACCTGGTCAGAACAAAAACCTACCTACCCCGAATGAAAATCACAATAACATACAGCCAATGGATTTAGCACATGAGATGGATGTGGATGCATTTATGAAGTCTGATGACTCAGGGGAAAATGATTGGAGCATGCATGGTGGGTTATTTGTTGAGGAATATGAAGGAGCAGCAAAAGAATATGGAACTGGCGGCACAACATTTATGAGGGAGTTCGACAGTGATCAATATGCAGGAGAGCACATCACAAATCTCTACTATCTGTGGGCATTGAGAGATGAATGGAAGTTTGCTGCTTTTCTCCTTCGTTCTAATCTTAGCATGGCATCTATTGATTCACTGATAAGACCACCTCACGTCTAGTACTCGAAAAACACCCTATAGTTTTTGCATTCTGCATATGAACATCTATGAACAGTTCTATCAACTTCAAATGCATTTTCGAGCTACATAGAGCGATATCAAGCCATTCAAACACCTTCCCACGCAACATTGAACATTTGCAGGAGTACACACACATTGTATGACCATTATCCATCATCGCTTGACAAATATCAACCATGTTTTGAATGTTCGATCGAGCTTGAACAAATATATCAAGATCTCAAACTTTTGAACTTTTTCGAACAAGCTCAAACTTCGACTATCTTCTCCGAACCTCATTGAACCCCTTCGCAATATGTTCTTTCATCTATCAAGTCTACAAATGATCTATGAACATCTATGAACATCTGCAAAAATCTCAAACATCATCAATCAATCTTGAAAATCTTCAAACAAACTTTGAATGTACTTCATGCACCTCAGTGGCCATTATCTCATCATCAGACACTTGTACCGCACCCCCACACCTCACAACATTGTTTGACAAGCCTATCACACGGAGAACAATAGATAAGATTGTTATTTGAAGGACATAAGAAGTATTTTCAGATATTTCAAACTCCTCAAAGGGAACACAAGTTTGTACCTTTTGATTTCACTTCATTTACCTCCTTTTCGCATCATTCCATCATTTACCCATAGCTATTAGCCCCTTTTGATCATTACAGCCCACCTCATGTTCAACACATGGGCACTTTCCTTTGTAGGATTACTTTTCATATGTCATATATACTTTGTATTATGTACTGTTTCAAAAAGAGAGAATCCCAT
The DNA here is from genome assembly GCA_003313805.1 of Tricholoma flavovirens. Classification (NCBI taxonomy): domain Eukaryota; kingdom Fungi; phylum Basidiomycota; class Agaricomycetes; order Agaricales; family Tricholomataceae; genus Tricholoma; species Tricholoma flavovirens. The sequence goes on from QLOK01000560.1 coordinate 3,030, forward strand.
TGTGTTATCATCCCAGTAGTCTGATTCAAGAGGCCATACTCTTGAGTCCAAGTATTTTATTCTAGTTTGAAGTTTTGCGATATCATCGCAAACTTCCTCAATATTTTATCAAACCTCTGTATCAAGCCCCACGTCCCTCCCTTATTTCTTGCTATTATTATATTCCCCTCGTTTTCGATCCCATAGTCATCCTCTGATCATCTCTCCTCTCATCAATCCCATCCTCGTCATTCGATCAAGCTCAAAATTTGATCAAGCTTGTGATATTTCATTGAACACCACTTGTTATTCCTCCCATTCCCTCGCTATTGAGTCCCCCAACCTTGACCTAGGTCCCACAGTACAACACCACCTCACTACCTTCCTCTAACCTGTGTTATACCATACGAAGCCTTTTGTAGCATTTTGTTGTGGGTTTCCTGGTCAAGTATTATCATTGCTCCTGTCAACAAACCTTGTGAGTGTCACTTATGACTCTTGACTGCAGCTACTCATGCCCAGAACAGGTAAAAGGCTTGAGGCTATCATTCAGCACTGCAAAGAGGCTACAAGGACTTGCTGAAATGCTCCCAAAAGGCCCTGAGTGGCAATGCAAAGCCTGGAGCACTGTCTATCCAACCAAGCGAGATCTCACTCTATTCTATTGTGATCCACTCAACTGTATACAATCCATCCTTCACAACCCTCTTATGAAAGACTACATTAGATTCAAACCATTACACATCTTCAAATTGGCAACTAGAGCAATGTGTATCTACACTGAGTGGCTGACTGGTAATGCTGCATGGTCAATGCAGGTAAGCTCTCTGTCTCAGAGCATCTTCTTCCCAGCTAACATTCCTGTAGAGCAAATTACCTGATGGAGCGACTGTTCTTGGGGTTGTCATATCCTCCAACAAGACCAATATATCTGCGATGACAGGTGGATGCCAAGCCCATCCACTTCTCATCAGTCTTGTGAATCTTCCCATGGATTTTCACATGAAATCAACAAACCAGGCCTTTCTTCTACTTGCATTACTTCCTATCCCAAAATTCATTCACAAAGACCAAAAAACATGTGGTGTTTTGGAAAATTGCCTGATCCATGAATGCTTAGACTTTATCCTGAAGCCTCTCAAAAAAGCTGCTGAAGTTGGTATAATGATGTCTGACCCACTTGGATTCCATCACTATGTTTACACTCCTCTTGCAACCTACATTGTTGATGTGCAGGAGGCCTTAGCATTATTGGGCATTGCAGGAAAAACATTGCATATCTTACCATTTCAGCATGAACCCTGAATGGCTTCGACCACACTTGCACAGCTCCATGCCATTCAAGACACTGTCAGTCCTTGGGAGCTTGCTATGTATATTAAGGCAGCCAATATTTGCCGATTGAATGGTGTACATAACCCATTTTGGTGTGATTGGCCTCTTTCAGATCCTTCAACATTCTTCACACTGGAGCCCCTCCACCACTGGCACAAAATGTTCTGGGACCATGATGCCAAGTGGTGCATCCGTGCTGTTGGTGCTGCCGAGATTGACTTTCATTTCTCCATCCTCCATCCACATACCAGGTTTCATCAATTTAATGAAGGTGTATCAAAGCTGAAGCAAGTTACTGGACAAGAACACCATGACACCCAGCACTACCTCATACCAGTCATTGCTGATGCTGTCTCAAAAGACTTTCTGATTGCCATATGATCATTGATGGACTTTCGATATCTTGCCCAAGCACCTGAAATTTCTGAATCCATATGTACTGAAATAGATGCTGTGCTCAAGGAATTTCATGATCACAAGCACATAATCATATCTTCTGGAGCACAAACTGGCAAAGGCAATGTCGTTATCAACAACTGGTACATCCCTAAGCTTGAACTTATGCAAAGTGTCACTTCCAACATCTGCGAGAATGGAGCAGCAATACAATGGAGTGTGGATGCTACAGATCAATGTCATGTGACAGAAATCAAAGAACCATCGCATGTTGGCAACAACCAAGAGTATGAGTCTCAGATTTGTCATTTCCTTGATTGTGCAGATAAATGTTGACAGTTTGACATTGCCACTGCCATCTGTGAGGCCCATATTGACTTCTGCTTTCTTACTGATGATCCATGCCTGGAAAAAGACTGCAACAAAATTCAAGTTGGCATATCTGGAAATTCTGGGGAACCAGAAGACCTTTCCATCATCAGTACAACAGCAGCACTCTTAACACACATTCAGCCAACCGCCCCTGTCACTAGAACTATCCAGTGAAATGCAAACTACTTTGAACTTGCCCATGCTCTTCAACAGGGCTTCTACCCTTGCTCACCAGTGCCATTTAGAACTGTAGTGCAGGGCAATACTGCATCGCATTTAATGAGAGACCCAACTATGAAAACAATGACCATCGAAGCTGTCATGGAAACATTCAATCTACCAGATTTATGCAGTGCTCTGGCTGACTTCATGACTCAGGCTAATAACAATAACAATCTTTTTCACATTGGTGGTCGTAGGATTGGTAACACCAATTCTCCACTACCATTCAACAGTCTACAAGTCTGGACAAAGGTGCAAGTGCAGAACTGCTCTTATTTTCCACCCCATCACATCCTCCCACCACAATCAATCAATGCATCTCCTCCCTCAGACTCCTGGACCTTTGGTCATTCTGATGTTGTTCTCATCAATACTGACAATGGCAAATCTTGGCTGCAAAGTGGTCTCAAAGGTTGTATTACATATTCATCGTATATCTCATTTGTACTGACTATTTCGGTTCAGGGCATCATATTGTCCAGCTATGACTTATTTTTTGTGCTGTTCCATCCAGAAAACTTCCATCTGCTCCTGGCACAGACTTATTTCTTACCTATGTTTGGCATTTTGATATTGTACCTCAACTAAATCCTGCAGTCCAGGCATCATCAACTCAAAAAGGATTGTATCCTGACCCATCAGCAGGAATGTATGTCTTGAAACACTCTCAACGGAGTGATGGAACGATTATTAGAAATGTTGTGCCACTGAGATGACTTCGAGCCCTCCTAGATCTCATCCCCCATTTTGGAGCAAATACCAACAAGCAGCTGACCAAAGAAATGAGCTTGGAGTTTAGCCGGGAGTTCTGGTTGAATAAGTATTTCGAGAAAGAGCTCTTTTATGCACTAAAATAAATTTTGTATACTAAAGCCAGGTTGTGCCATGAATTTGACTTAAGTTAGTGTTGGAGCCTGTTGGAGCCCATCACTGGCACAGGGCCCAGCCACTCAATGCATGTGACATGTCATGCATTTGTTGATTTTATCACATGCAGAGTACATGACTAGTATAATTACAAATAGTACAACTTTGGTCTCAACCAATTTCTCACTCAGCATGGCCCCACTAAATTGCCACACACACTCTTCGTTGCTGAGCTATGCTTCATCTTCACAAGAAAGGATATAGGCCACTGCCTTGCCCTTCTTTTTTCTATGACATGGATATAGGCCACTGCCTTGACTATGGCCTAGATCTTTTACTGTCCTGGCTGATGAACCTGGAGGTTTCAAAGATTTCTGCTTCTCATCTGTAGTGGGATGTCACCTATGCAATGCCCACCCTTTACTTGAGCCCAGGAAATTGGTGCAGGCAATGCATAGCAGTACGGTGGCTGGCAACAAGAAAGGATATAGGCCTCTGCCTTGACTATGGCCTAGACCTTTTACTGTCCCAGCTGATGAACCTGGAGGTTTCAGTTTTGCCTTAGCTTCCTTGTTTGGGTCCCAAGGTAGGTTTTTTTGCTCCTTTCTTATTTTCTCTCTTCTAACTAACCATTTCCATCTCTATTTTAGGAACACCAAATACTAGTAATGGAACCTGCCAGGTAAGCACACCCCGACCCACTGTGTTTTCCAGTGGGACATCCTTTCAAGACGATGGCAACAATGCAAGGATGTGCAAAATATTAGTTGTTTTTTCAAAGACTGAGGTTATTGAAAAACAAGAACTGGTGAAACTTCTAGAATGCTGATAAGAACACCTCGCATCTAGTACTCCGAAAACACCCTATAGTTTTCGCATTGCACATAGGAACATCTACGAACAGTTCGATTGAACTTCAAACACATTCTCAAGCAATATAGAGTGTTATCGAGCCATTCAAAAGTCTTTGTACTTGACATCAAACATTTGCAGGAGCACACACATGTTGTATGACCATCGTTCGACAAATATTGATTGCATATTGAATGTTCAATCAAGCTCAAACAACAATATTGAGGTCTCAAACTTTTTGAACTATTTAGATCGAGCTCAAACTTCGACGATCTTCTTTGAGCATCCTTGAACATCTTCATGATATGTTCCTCACATCTATAGAGTCTATCCAAATGATCTATGAACATCTGTGAACATCCCAAACATTGTCGATCAATCTTGAACAATTTCAAACGACCTTCAAATGTACTTCATGCACCTCGGCGGCCATTATCTCATCATCAGACACTTGTACCACACTCCCACACCTCACAACATCGTTTGACAAGCCTATCACATGGAGAACAATAGATAAGATCGTTATTTGAAGGACATGAGAAGTATTTTCAGATATTTCGAACTCCTCAAAGGGAACACAAATATGTACCTTTTGATTTCACTTTGTTTACCTCCTTTTCACACCAATTCATCATTTACCTGTAGTTATTAGCTCCTTTTGATCATTACAGCCTGCCTCATGTTCAACACATGGACACTTTCCTTTTTAGGACTACTTTTCATATGTCATATCTACTTTGTATTATGTACTGTTTCAAAAGAGAGAATCCCATCGCGTTATCATCCCAGTGGTCTGATTCGAGGCCATACTCTTGAGTCCAAGTCTTTCATTCTAGTTCAAAGTTTTGTGATATTGTCACAATCTTCCACAATATTTTATTGAACCTCCATATTGAGCCCCTCATACCTCGCTTTTACCTCGCATTAATCATATTCCCCTCGCTTTTGGTCCTATTGTCATCCTCCCATTGTCTCCCCTTCCATCAATCCCATTTTTGTAGTCCGATCAAGCTCACAATATTTCATTGAACACCACTTGTTATTCCTTGCATTCCCTAGCTATCAAGTCCCCCAACCTTGACCTAGGTCCTGAAGTTCAGTACCACCTTGCTACCTTCCTCTAACCTGTGTTATACCATATGAAGCCTTTTGTAGGGTTTTGTTGGGGGTTTCCTGGTCGAGTATTATCAACATGTTCTGATACCCATGACAGAAAGTGTTGAGGAGCCTGCTGCCATGATCAATGTGCTCCTGCAAGCCTATATTTCTCAGCTTAAACTTGATGGTGCATCCATCCCTCTTATTAACATGGCATGGTTTCCTTATAACTCTGCTAGGTTTTGTCCTTGTTGTGGATATGGTCTTTGTACAGCAATCAACCAGATGGTAAGACTCTATTCATCATTGATCTCATTTATGCTTCTGATCCAAGATATTTTGTATAGAATTATCCATGCCATCTATGAAATCTGTCTGATGAGAGGATGGGCTGTCCCAGTGAAGGGCCGGTGAAGGCTGCACTTGATCTGTGCAAGATGGTAGAGAAACAGATGTAAGTTCTGCTGTTCATATCTGAACTGATCTTAACAATTTTTGTGGCTATAGGTGGGGGTCCATGACTCCTCTGCGTCAGTTCAAGGGTGTTCCCACAGATGTCATTAGGAAAGCTGAAGGAAAACAATTTGTAAGTAACACTGTTTTTTATTTTCTTTGTGTTCACAATTCCATCCTCAGCCTTGGCATCGGTACTTTGATCTGGTAGGTCATGTTTTGCTCATCAGGTTGCTTGGGGAGCTAATTTGACATCTTCAGAGCCCTCCAGAGATTGGTGAATTGATTGGTATCCCAAATGCAGGGTGACTTGTCCACCATCTTGTCCACAATTTCCTGAAACTTCAGTAAGTGGTAATAGTCAATTTCCAGAAGATGGGTGCTTATATGCCTTTCCTCCAGGCTTCAAGCTCAAGTCCAACCCATCACCCACTCTCTTCTACAAATCGATCTTTCTGTAGTCCCCAACTTTTGCTGGGCTGAGAAATTACATGGTACCACTGAGATGTTCATGATTATTGTTGAAGATGTCAATGGCGAAATGATTCTCTTCCATGACTTTTGTCCTTCATCAATGGTACACTGAGGATGAACACAACGTGACCCTGACCATTCCGGTGTTTGAACCCATCCCACCCAATTACTACATTTCCATCATCTCCAATCGCTGGTTAGCAGAGATGCATCTGCCAATCTCATTCAAGCATCTCATCCTTCCCAAAAAATTCCTGTCCCCGACACCCCTCCTCAACCTCCAGGCACTACCTTTGTCCGCACTTCACAACAAGGTGTTCGACGACATCTATTCCTTTATGATACAGATGTTTAACAAGATACATACTCAGGTTTTCCAAGCCTTGTACACCTCAGACAAGAACATGTTCATTGGAGCTCCTACAGGAAGTGGGAAAACCATTTGTGCTGAACTCGCACTTTTGTGCTTGTGGAGTAAACATGAGCAACCCCAAGCAGTTTTCATTGAGCCTTATCAGGAGATGGTCGATGTGAAAGTGAAGTAGTGGCGAGTGAAATTCTCAAAATTGCAAGGAGGCAAGGAGATTGTTAGTTTGATGGGTGAGACTAGCACTGACTTGAGGCTGCTTGAACAGGGGGACATAATTGTCTGCACACCTACCCAGGTATGTACCTTGGATCCATGGGTTAGCTATGCTCACTTGGCAACTTACTGTATTTTCCAGTGGGACATCCTTTCAAGGCAATGGTGACAATGCAAGAACATGCAAAATATTGGGCTCCTTATCGCAGACGAAGTACAGCTTGTTGGCAGTGAAGTTGGGCCCACTGATGAAGTCATCATCTCCTGCACATGATACATATCTGCTCAGACGGAAATCAAGATGTGTATTGTTGCTTGTGGAGTGTCCCTTGCCAATGCATGCAATCTAGGTGAATGGATGGGTGATCCTTCCCACGCTATTTTCAATTTCTCACCTAGGTAAGTAGGGTAATGGATAAGTGTTTATGCGTCTGCTCATCCAGCCACATAGTGCTCGACCTTTGGATATGGATATACATCTACAATCCTTCACAATACCACACTTCCTGTCTCTGATGATTGCCATGTCCAAACCCACCTACCTGGCCATTGTGGAATACTCGCCAACAAAACCTGTTATTGTCTTCGTGCCTTCACGCCAGCAATTCCAGCTCAGTGTTGATGATCTCCTTATGCACTGTTCTGTGGACAAAAAACCCAAATGATTCTTGAACATTGAGCTTAAGGACTTGCAGCTGCATCTCAATCATATCCATGATGCTGGCCTTGCAGAAGTTCTCAAGCACAGCATTGGTTCCTTTCTTTGGGAGAAAGCCCCCCTCTGCAGCCCTGGATCCAACCTTGAAACTGGGGGAGCAGAGGCAGCCCCTTCTTGAAGGAAGGGCAGGTTTCATCCTGGGGAATTGTGCTCTTTCTTTTAGGGAATCACAGTTTTTTTTTGTTTGTTGGAGGACCATGCCCTTGATTGGCGAACCACACCCTTTCTTTGGGAGAAAGCCCCCCTCTGGGGCAATGGATCTGACCTTGGAACCAGGGGAGCAGAAGCAGCCCCTTCTTGAGGAAGAGCAGGTTTCATCCTGAGGAATCGTGCTCTTTCTTTGGGAGACCTGAGAATCACACCTTTTTTTTGCAACATCCATCCCATCTCCTGCAAAGTTAACTTTTTTTTTCATTAGGACACTGTGTGGAGTCTCCCTGTTGCAAGCCATATGGTCATCACCATGGGTGTCCAGTATTATGAAGGCAAGGAACATCATTACATCAACTACCCTGTCATGGATGTCCTCCAGATGATGGGTCACACTTGTTGAGGGATAGAAGACAATCATAGTTGATGTGTACTCATGTGCCAGCAGACCTGAAAGGAGTTTTATAAGAAGTTCCTGGCAGAGGGTTTACCAATTGAGTCTCACCTTCTGACTCATCTTTTACATGTCATCTTTTACATGACTACTTCCTTGCTAAGATTGCAGTGAAGACCATTGAAAATAAGCAGGATGCTATGGTGAGACCTAAACCTTAGATTAAACCTCCTTCCTTGAGAGAGCCTAATGTTTTTGGACAGGATATCTTGATGTGGATGTACTTCTACAGGCATACAACACAGAACCCAGATTACTACAATCTACACAACATCAGTCATCAACACCTGTCGGACCATCTTTTGGAGCTTGTCAAAAACACATTAAGTGATCTTGTCAACTCAAAATGTATGGCCATCAGTGGCTGAATGCGTTGGGTGCCATGGACCTATCACAGATATGTGTGCAGGCCATGTGGGAGATGGATTCTCCATTGAAGCAGATACCACATTTCGATCCAGATGTAAAGTTTTGCTTTTCTTTGGGAGATGTTCGAAATTTACTGACTGACTAACCATGCAGTATTTTTCTTCAGATTCTTGCCTTCAACAGTGATGTGACAACACATTGTTGAATGACAAGCAAACTACACATTTGGGAGAAGCTCCCAAATACATTTGAGGCAGTGAATTGTGTCCGATGCTTCAACCAACTTTCTGCCCAAGCTCTCCTTGAGCCTTTCACAATGACAGCTACATCTGGCAGCGATGATAATGATTGTTCTTTGTTGGAAGGTGATGAGGCTGGTGGAGATGGTGTTTATGAGGATGAGGGTGGTGAAGCTGAAGGTGCTCTCTCCCCATTCAATCTGTGCAATTATGTGCTCTGGGCCCTGGGTCTGCAAGAACCTGGTACATATGCCAGAGATTGTTGAAGTAATACATACAGAATGGAAGCGGAAGCATGATGTTATTGAACTGGATTAGTATTACATTGTTTGGGGCACTTGGCCTGGCTAGTTTTAGTTTTGTAGTTGTTTTTTATTTTTTCATGCATGGTTTTGACTACAGTGTATATAGCAGCAGTTACATGGTATACCATGGTTTCAACTTTCCGTTAGATGGGGGTTTTCCTAGAAAAGTTAACATGGGAGGCTGGGGAGGCACCACCCCCAATTTGGTGATGCTACATTTACATTTTCTAAGACACCATCAGCATTCCAGCTGCAGATAAATTGATCAATTTTCCTGATGATAGACTACCACATACATACAGATTTCCTACCGATGTTTGAAGGGCCCTATGTTTGTCTACTGTCACTGTGATATCTACAGGTTTGCTACCAAATATCTACCGGATCACTATGGTGCCTACCGAATCACTATGGCATCTATGGCATCTATGATTTATATGAGCATTTCCAGGGTTTGCTGATGTACATAGGTTAGCCATAAATTCAAAAAGTGGCCAAAGTTTTGAATTGTAACTGATGATTCAATTGCCAGTAACTAGGTAGTCAAGCAGTTGAATACAGTAGCTTACAAAACTGTTACAATGTTTTGCATATTTGTATAGATCAGTCTGTAAAATTTCAGAATTCTTAAAAATATTATGGAGCATACCTCAATATCACAAGAGGTTGCCTGAAAGGTATCATGGTCATGTGACATCATTTCATAAGTTAAATAAACCATTTAATTCAGTCACTCATTGTAACAGTTTTGTTGCACTGATTTTTTAGTCAGAAATATGGGCAAATCACATGATTTTGTTGATTATTATAAACAGTTACAAACAATGTCATGTGACTAGGTATATATAAGAGCTCTCCACCAGTTGGCATCTCATTCCAACCCCCCACCAATCATGCGCAAGCTCTCTTCTGCTCAAACACTTCATGTTCTTGAACTTCTTGATGCTGGCCTTTCAGTACACCCAATTGCTCATCAAAATCAAACTGGTCTCAGCACTGCTACTATTATTCGCATTCGCTCTGAGCACCGTTCTGACCAACCAAAGTCATCTGGTGGTTGACCTACTAAGCTTACTACTGCCGATGTTGACTATGCCAGGTGGATTATTTGTATGGGAAAGGTGGAGAATGCCACTGAAGCAGCACATACACTCCAGGATATCACCAATACCCCCTTCTCTTCCCAAACACTTCATCGCCACCTCAAGAAACAAGGCATGAAACCTGTAGTCAAGCGAAAACACCCCCTACTCAAGCCTCACCACAGCCGTGCATGACTGGAGTTTGCTGAGAGGCATGGTGAGTGGACACTGGAGGATTGGAAAAGGATAATATGGTCAGATGAAACCAAAATTAACTGGTTGGGGTCAGATGGAAGGAAATATGTGTGGAAAGACAGTGATGAAGGTCTGAGTGATAGATTGGTTGAGGGAACAGTCAAGTTTGGAGGTGGAAATTTGAT
>QLOK01000573.1:0-13020 GCA_003313805.1 Tricholoma flavovirens
TGAAGCGTTGCATATCACCCAAATAGGTTTGGGTGATTCATGATCAATCAGCTTCAGCACTGGAGTCATGCAGCAGATGTTCTTAATCATCTGGAAGCAGTGGTCATGCAATGGTCACCATTGAAAGGCTTGACCATTAAATGTGCTGATGTCTGGCAAAAAATGTGCCAGATACTGCATGAGGCCAAGAAATCTTTGGACCTTGTGGTAGTTATGAGGTGTCTTCCACTCTTGTATCCATGCCATCTTGTAACTGTCAGCATGAAGACCATGCTTGTTGATCATATGACTGAGACACTCTACTTTCTCAGTGTAGAGCTCACATTTATATGCTCAAAGGAACAGAGAGTGCTCTTGTAATTTGTTAAACACCAGCTCCAGGTGTTGCTGGTGTTCCTCAATCATTTTGCTAAACACAAAGATGTCATCCAGGTAAATGTGGACGAATACTCCGATGTAGTCTTGGAATATGGAGTTCATCAACTGCTGAAAGGTTGATGGCATGTTACAGTTGCCTTGTTGCATAACAAGACTCTTGTAGATGCCCTGAACCGTCAAGAAGGTGGTTTTCCAGACATCCTCTGGTTCCACTCAGACCTGTTCATATGTGTTCGAGAGATCAACCTTCAAGTGAAACGTAGCTCAAGCGACATCAAGCCTTATCAGGTCGTGATCTGGAAATGGTGAAACATCCTTCACTGTGTTATTGTTATGTTTCTGTGCATTTATCACAGTGCATAGTTTCCCATTCTTCTTGGGTACTACAAGTATTGGTGCAGCCTGCTCAGCTTGAGTGGGGTGCCACCAACCAGCCTTGCAGTATTTGTTTATCTTCTCAGTGAGGGGTTTCCTCATCGAGTCAGGACATTTGGGAAGATAGTAATTATACTTCTTCTCAATGTCCACCAAAGGTATGTGGTGGTTTATCTCCCACAAGGGAGGTAATTTGTCAGGGACACCATTCAGGATGTCCTGACAAGATTGTTTCCACTCCTCCCTGAGGTGTGGGTGGTCCTCCTTTGAGAGGCAGCCCTCCGCCTTGGCTTTTCCAGCCAGGTCCTTGCAGATGGTGAACAGCACATTGTTCAGGTCATCGACCTGTTCAAGTGGTAGCATCGCAGGGACAGAAGCTTCGAACTCTTATTTTTCGAAGTTTGGTCCATCAGGAAACCGATCTCGAGTGAACTTGTGGATGATCTCTTCTAGATTGTCACTGTTTTCCAAGTCATCTTCAGGTCCCAATAGAATAGGATCCAAAAGTCTCAAACCAGAGGCATGAGGTTTGTCAATGTCATCCACCTCTTGTACCTCCACCATCCGTCGTCGAACCAATGGCGGCTGTACTCAAGTCAAACTTGGACCATCTTTGTCTGGGTTCTTTTTCTTGTGAGCGGCTGCTGGGCTGCTCAGGAGTCACTCATCTTTTGGAGGATGAGGTCACATGGCATGCCTCCTCACCTGCTTGAAGGTGTTTGGTCCCTTGATAATTGTATCAAGGATCATGCCTTTCACTCAGACCTCATCATGTTCGAAGTCCAGGGTGATACTGTGTTTCCTCATGAACACAGTGCCAAGGATGACATCATATCTGTCAATGTTGACAACATCAAACTAATGGTTGTCCTTTGTTTTACCAATTTCAAAATCAGTAAATAGTCCAAAGTTTATCTTCAAACAGCTGCCAACTGTTCCCAGTTGCAGAGGCACAGGTTCTTCTAACTCATGTGCTTTTAACTTTGCAGACATAGCAAATTCTGGAGAAACCAAGTCAGATGTGCAGCCTGAGTCAAGGAGAACAAATGCCTCCAGGTTGTGAAGTTTCATCTTCGCAACAAAACATCGGCCGTCTTTCTCGCTCTGTGGGGGGTGAGATATCTTTTTTGAGGACTTCCTCAAAGTGGCCATGCCTTTGAAGCATGGCTTGTTGGTGAATAGGTTGTCCATCATGACACCTAATCTTTCAGAAAAGGTAGGACCCTTTTCTGTTTCATTCAGATTCCTCCTCTGAGTTGGATACTGACTGGGTGGATGGGCAACTGTCAGAGTCATACCCTGATGAAATTTTGTGGATTGCTCCAGGGCACTCCATTTCAGAATCTCCACTGGGGGCAGACTCACAGTCTGTCTCCAAGTTGTACAGTTCACCCTCTGAACTGTACTGGGATCCATACGGGTCTTGATTGAACATGGCCGATCCATACTCAGAGGAATCACTTCCCTCTGAGTCACTATGTGTGGTGCCGAATCTTTCTTTCGAGGTCAACTGATTGTCCAAGTTCCTTACTGGGCTCGGATGTTTATCATCCTCCCTTTCATAATTAGGGGGAGGGTTTCAATCAGTTTCAGAGGCTGATCTTTCTCTTGCAGCATACATTTTCGCTGCCAGTTTGGGTTGCCCATACTTGGGGCACTTTCTATCAGTGGAATAGTGTGGTCCCCCACAGCTGTAGCAAGTAGGTGTCTTGCTTTCATCAGACTTCCTGTCTGATTTCTGTCCCATGTGTTGGTGGGTCTTCCCTCCCAATGAGTGGTGCTTGGGTTTGTGGCAGTCCCTATCACGGTGATCTCTGTTGCTGTGATTTCATTTATTCCGGTCAGGGGACCCTGAGCCAGAAGGTTGATGGTAGTCACAATACTTCCTATCATGTTTCTGAGAACAGTCCTGAGACCGTTTGCTTGACCTTTCTGGTGAAGGGTCCTTGGGTTTAGATTGCTTGGTCAAAGATGTATTCTTAAACCTAGTTGAATCCATACTAAGCTTCTTTTTGTTGAAGCGTTTCCTCATCTTTCCAATCTCCTCCACCTGGCAGGCATAGTGAAGGATGTCATCTGCTGAGCTTGTCTCAGCAGAGCATCCTTTGTCCAATACAAAGGATATGATGTTTGCAGGTAACCCAGTCACCAATTGCATCTTGAACATGAAAGGGTCTGGGGCCTGTATCATTCTGGTAGTGTATTGCTTCAGTTTGTGATAATAGCTCATAACACCTTCCTCGGCATTATACTCAATGTGCCAGAATTTATCAGTTGCATTGTGGGTAGCATTCTCATGCACAAACTGGTTGTATAAACTGGTGATGACTTCCTTAAAAGTCCAAGCTGCTCATTGACGGTATGTCCTGTCAATGCTGTCCTCAAACCAAGTTAGAGCAGTGTTCTCCAGGAACATTGCTGTGAATTCAATGTGGTCTGAGTCAAGCTCAGGACTGCATATTTTGTTTACCTTCAGCCACTGGAGGAGGGCATTCAGCCAATGTTCAAAACCTTTGGTGTCAGGCAATTCACCATACTTGTGTGGGTTGGGAACTCTGGGACCATTTTTGCCCCCAGAAGCATTCATATCAGACGAGACAGAGACTTTATTGTTGATCTGTCTATGGATCTTAATATGATTGTCCCTCAAGTATTTTGAGGGACAGCGAGAGCCTTTTTCCTGATAAGAGTTGGGATGGGAAGTCATAGACCAGTATGGGCTAATGATTCTATGTGTAGTACTCAAATATCCAGACGGGTTTCATCTGGAATGACTGCGGGTATGCTCACCTTGTCTGTAATGAGGCAATATTTGTCTGAAGACATCTTTCTCTGTCTGGGAGGAGGACTCAGTGGTTCCATCACTCGTCTCATGGTACAACAAGTCAGGATTGTTACCACTCATGTCACAACCATCCCTGTCTCCACCAGGATTTCCCCAACAGCCAGCGTGACTCTGCACTGGCTGCTTAGGCCTCCCAGTCAAAGGACAGTCTTGTCGATTGTTGTGGTCACCCTTATCCCAAGGGTGACCCTCCTGGTCAAATCAAATCCCTTGATCGGAGATTGATGTGGAACGGCTGTCCTGGAGGTTGCCATTGCGAATCCTCTGCAGGGTGATCCTATTCTTGTCAATATAATGGACCTTCTTAGGCAGTCCTTTCAGGGTATTCTGACAGGGACTTTCATGCTTGTCAGTGGTGGGAACCCCTGACTCCACATGTTGGGTAGAGCGAGGGATTGTAGGTCTAGGATTGGACCTACAGGGAACATTACTGGCATAGTTTCTAGCCAGTTCTTGAAATTGGTATTCCAACCTCTCAGGTTCAGGGTCCTTTGCTTCCCTGCAATGATTATATATGTCAGTAGCAAATTGAGCAAGATGTTTGATTTCTGCTTCAATGTCGGATCCATCACCTTGAGGCTGTGCCTTGAGCAGTTTCTTCTCCTTGCATTGGTGTAGCCTGGCACTTTCGGACATTGATAATACTGGCGATGATGCCAGTACAGCTGGCCATTGTGCCACAAACAGTTGAGGTATCTCATACTCCCGACTATTGTGTGGACCATTGATCGGAGTTATATGGTTGATTTTAAGTCCTGGGCTTGAATCACTCATCCCAGGGGGTTGGGTGTATCCAGGAGGAAGGCCAGGGCTGGACAGGGAGTCTCGTCAACTACTCTTCAATGAGAAGGATCTCTTGGAGTCGATGTCACTGTTTGCAGCATCCTCGCAGTCTTTTTGACCAGCGGATGACTGTTCTAATCACCTCAAAGCAGATGTATGTGCTTTGAGGGGTGTGGAATCCTTCTGAAGAGAAGGATTTATCCTCGAGGTGGTTGTATGTGCATTGAGTGGCCGAGATGGGCTCTCCTCTCCTGGGGGGTGCCCAGGAAATCCAGAGCCGGCTGGGGATTGGATAGTCATTTCCTCTGCAAGTTGCCTGCCAGCAGGCTTCACTCTACTCCTCAATTTGGCCTTGGCTGTCCAGACCATGGTGTGGGTTTCAGTCTACATTCTTCAACAATGGAGAAAAAAATTCAGATGCAGGGGGGTGGCTCAAAGCAAGTGACAATGCAAAAATGGCATTGTTGGCCTTTCACGATGGAGATGCTTCTGTCACAGATCACGTCGAGAATTTTCTCCTTCACGGGAGAAGATCAGGGTCATGTTGATGACAATTGCTGATGGGGCGATGTCAAGTTTAACTCTATATGAGTTGAAGTGTTCAAAAAAGTGTTGTGGGTTGTGGGGGGTCTTTCAAGACTTCACACAACCAGAACATGAATAACATATATATTTCATGTAAGTTGATGCAAAGTGTAAAAAAGATTGTTGTAATTACATAAGACTGGTCCCTTATAAGGGCCAGTCTAAAGGCATTGAAATGAAATTATAACAGTAATAAATGATTGTCCAGGATCACCACAGCATGGGATTAACAAGTTCCCTCACTCTCAGGGGCAGGTGCTGAGTTAGTTGGGAGGAAGAGGCTTCAGAGGGAGGAGGGCTGTCCTCCTGTCAGCTGAAACTCTTCACATGTTTGGGTTGGCGGTGCTCCCCATCTGTGGTACTCCCATTAAGCAGGGATGCTGGCTGTTTACGAAGCACTGTGACGAGTTGGGACTCAAGTCCTGACTGTGCACACCATTCACAAGCCAGCTCATCCTGCAGGTGGTCGATGGTGTCGAGGAGACAATGTACCACTATTTGAGCTAGCTCTTCTCGCTCCATAAAGTCACTGAGAGATGTATCAATATCTGTCTTCTGTAGGCAGGCAATGAGGTCAGAGAGCTGGGTCTGTCATTCATCCAGGTCCTGGCTAAGGAGGTCAGCCTCCATCATCCTGCATTTTCTTTTGCTTAAAAGTGTGGGCTTCGAGGTACCTTCGTACCTTGAAGCCTGGGGGATTGGGGTCTCCTTTCTAGGTGGGGGGTGAGGATCATCTCCTCACTTCACCTGAGTCCTATCACAGCATTGGCATGTTGGGGGTATGGGGCCATCAACCTCCATCGCATCTTCATTCTGTCGGTGTGTCTCAGCATGGAATGATGTCGAAGGTCCAGCCCCTCCAGGATGTCCTTTAGTGATGGTGGTGGGAATTGTTCCCCATGTTTGAGGGGTGTTAGAAGGCATCATCATTCCTCCATATGACTGGAAAGTGGGTGGATTAATGTATCCTCCAGGAAAGTATTGTGCTTGGGGAGGATTCATAAATCCTCCACCAAAGTTCGTCTGGTACCCAGGATTAATGAATCCTGGGTTGGCGAACTGTTGTTGTTGTTGTTGTTGTTGCTGTTGCTGATGCTGCTGCCTTCCTCCCCTTCCAGAACCTGCCCAAGGTTCTTGAACACAGTCATGATGGTGGGAAGTGTTCCTGCCACTGGTGTTGTTTTGGGTTTGGTTGGAGTACTGATGCAACATGAGAGTGGTAGAGCAAGGGAGGGGGTTTTTCTTTTCTAATTGGGGTGTGGGTGTTGTTGCTTGATGGTTGCCCAGCAGTAAGAGTTGGGTTGTGGTGAAAATTTTCCACAAGCTCAACCTTACATAATTATTTTCCATGATTATGATTATCTCTACTACAATTATCTTTATTCTAATCATTTTGATAACTGTGTCGGGTGAGTTATGCCTTGTAACTCCAGATACCTGTCAAGCACCTCCAGACGCTTGCAGTTATCATGGGGTTCCCAGGTGGTGTCACCCATGCTCCACCACACTTCATATTCAATCCTTTTGCCATCGACCCATTGATGGCCAAGTATTTTGTCTATGAACCATTCCTGATCGTCAGGTGCTCCAAAGTCATATGGCTCTGGGTGTACCCTATTTGGGAACATTGCATTGTCTGATGGGTGGTAAGGCCACAACAACAATATGTGGAATGTAGGAATGATCCTACATTTCTGTAATGCTGTGGGCAGCTCCAAAATGTAGTTAGATGTTTTGGGCATTGCTCATAGGACCATGTATGGTCCTATGAACTTTGGGCAAAGTTTCTTTGTCCATTTCTTTGGCAAGTTTAAATTCTTTGTAGAGAGGTACACTAGATCTCCAGTAGAGATCTTGGGTTCCTTTCCTCTATGTTTGTTAGCTTGGCTGGTCTGGAACACATGTGATTCAATGATCGCATTGTGTGTGTCAGCCAAGTTCTGTAAGGCCTGTTCCACAAAGGTACAAATACCCTTGGGGATTGCCTGATCAGTACGTATTTCCTTGATCATGGAGGGCATGTACCCTCCATTGAGCACATACTTGGTTGTTTCAGATATGCTTGTGTTTATTGCGAATTCGGTTAGGTCAACATGGTTGATCCAATCCTTTTGGTTGTGCCTAACAACCATGCAGAAGATTTGTCCTATGCTACAGCTGGCATGTTCTGTCTGCCCATTGGTCTGTGGGTGGAAGGAGGTTGACATTAGGAGTTTCGCTCCTAGTATCTTATGCAGCTCCTTCCACCACTTCAATGTGAACTTGGAGTCTCAATCACTTATGATGGAGCTGGGCAGTCTGTGAAGACGGACTATCTCTCATAAGTATATCCATGAAAGATCAGATGCTCTCATGGTGGTGTGCACTGGAATCAAGTGTACCATGCTTGTCATTCTGCAGATTATCACCCATAGGTAATTAAAACCCTTGGCCTTGGGGAATGGACCTATGAAGTCCATCCATATTGAGTCCCAAGGCTTCGTTGGGATGGGAAGCATGTGTAGCTTCCCTGCAGGCTTCACATGTCCTGCAGAACTCAGTGACCTTGGATTGAAGCCAAGGCCACCAGTACCAACAATGAATATACTCGGCTGTTCACTGGTCACCAAAGTGACCTAGCGTTTCATATGCTTGTGTAACAATTTTAGATATTAGTCCCTGGTTACAGGGGATACATATGACTGAATCTCCTTTGAGATTTGGTCATCATATAAGCCCGTCCTTTAGTGAGAAGTCACAATAGTCTCGTGGTTTTACTAGGATCAGGGAGAATAACTTATCCTTGACATAGTGCCTGCAAATCTTGTGGAGGAATCCATTGTCCTCCATGGTGGTTGGCACTGCATCTGCAGCGCATTGGAAGAGGGCTTCAGCCAACGTGGGGTCATTGTCTACTATGGGGCTAGTACATTTCCCATGAGTGGAGTGAGCTGATCCCTTGTGGTCAGTGGCTAATGTCCTTACTTCAGCATCAGCCATTATTTGGGTTTTGAGGTCGCGATTCTTGTGTTGTTCAATAAGGTGTCTACTATGCCTTACTTCATCATTGTGGTGAGCTCAGATTTTGAGGGTACATTCGGTGATTTCCTGTTATTGGAGCAAAGGGAGATCCTCTCCTGTTGGGTCAATTCAGGTGTCCACTCATATGTATTCATTCACATCATGGACATCAGAGGCCATGTCGTTCTCATAATAACGAGAGAGGCAGTCTGCTACTTTGTTCAGTTCACCTTTGACATAAGTTATGTTGAATTTGAAATGGGACATGTAGTCTGTCCACCTCTGTTGGCGAGGCATGAGGGTGGATTGTGTCTTGAAGAATTCAAGCCCCTTGTGGTCCATGATAACATGTATCTGGTACCCCATAAGTTTATCCTCCCATTTCATCAACACCTCAAGTATAGCCAACATCTCTAGTTCATGCACAGCATAATTTTGCTGGGTGCTTGAGAATTTCTTGGACATGAACCCAGCTGGCCTACACTTCTGCCAGGAGGGTCCTTGTCTGTACATCGCTCCCACACCTGACTTTGAAGCATCACAGATGAGCCAAGTGGGCTTGTCTGTCTTAGGTTCGATGGGATTGAGTATGGGCATCTTGCAGCAGATGTGTTTGATCATGTCAAAACATTGCTGATGGATGTGGTGCCAGTAAAAGGGGGACCCATTTTGAGTCATAGATAGCAGTGGCCCAGTGTAGGATGTTACATCAGGAAGGAAGTTCCCTATGTAATTCACTAGCCCTATGAAATGCTGGATGTCAGTATAATCATGTGGGGTACACCAGTTTCTGATATGGCTCATTTTGTCCATATCAGGATGGATGCCCCTGTCATCAATAATGTGGCCCAAGCAATCTATGTGAGAAGCATAGAGGTCGCATTTGGCCCATTTGAGGTAGAGGAGATTAGTCCTCAACCAGTCAAAGATCACTTTAAGGTGTCATTCATGCTCCTCAACAGTGTTTGAGTAGATGAATATATCGTCCAAGTATACATGCATAAACCCGCCGATGATGTCCCGAAATATGGACATCATCAGCCGTTGAAAGGTAACAGGGGCGTTACAGTCCCCTTGTTGCATGATATGACTCATGTAGGTTCCAGATATCATGGTGAAGGTTGTCTTGTCGATGTCCTCAGCTCGGATACAGACTTGCTTGTATGCGTCCAACAGGTCTACCTTGGACCTGAATTTCACACGAGCCATGTCCTCTTGGATAACCTCTTGGTCCAGTAAAGGAGTCACATCCTTTATCGTGTTATCATTGCATTGATGGGCATTGATGACCATGCAGAGCTTCTTATCCTTCTTCCAAATGCACAGGAGCAGTGCTGCCTCACTGATGGATCTGGGCTCCCACCATCCTGCATCAACATAATGGTTTATCTTTTCATGGAACTCCTCTCGCAATGTGTGGGGGCAATGTGGAAGATAATAATTGTACCATTTGTTGTTGTCAATGAGGTTGATCTCATGGTTGACTTCTCACCAGGGTGGCAACCCTGGCTTTGTTCCTCCTGTGATGTCTGCATATTCCTTGCACCATCAGTTATGTAAGGGCATGTATTTTTCTTTGATGGTCGCCGGATCAATTTCCTTTCCCTTTCCCTTGTCTATGGGGATAGGAGGGTCTTTTCCTCCTATCTTAGGCAGGGATGTACAGGGGCTAGGTTTCTCAAACCTAGTCTAATTCAGGGAAGTCATGTTCATGATCTGTCTTACCCATCTTCAGTCTGGTTGAGGGCTGGTCCCTCAACTGTTCACCTGCAACAGAGTTGGATTTATGGGAATAGGCAAATTCCTCGGGCTCTGATATTTCATCCAAGGCAGCTTGTCTGTAGCTGCCTTTGGTTGGGATTGGGTGAGTACACTTGTAGGTGCACATGGAGGCTATCACTTCATTCCATTTGCATGGCATTCGAGGGTCATATGGCCATTCATACTGAGGCTTTGGGATCAGTCTGTCCCAAAATAATCATACACTATTGTTCGATGCTGGCATTTCTGCTGGCTGGTAGGGTTTGTTGTGTGATTGTTCAAACACATCACATTGGGAGTCTTCCTGTTCCCTTGTCACAAGGTCCTCTACTCTGACCTTAGACAATGTTGGTTGGCATTCATGGATGTTAGGTTCCACGAATTTAGGCTTTGCATTTGGTTTGTTAACCAAAGACTCAGTTTTTGGTGTATTTTTTGTGGCTGGGAGCTCTTTACTCTCCCCCACCTATTCCGATCAGAATCCACTCGGATTCCAAGCTGTCCGATTGGAATGCTAGGAATCCGAGCGGAATTTACTAGGAATTTTTTTGGCAGGAGTTACTGCCAAATTTACATTCCTAGTCCTAACTTTGTCCGATCAGAGTCCGAGTGAAGTCCTAGTAAATTCCTAACCAGGTGCTCGGACTCGGAATTTCTTGCTAGGAGTCCTTTCAGATTTCGAACAGCAATTGCTAGGAATGCTAGGAATAGTCCGAGCTTGTTCGAGTCCTAGTTAGGTCACATTGTCCTTACTTATAAGTATAAAAGTAATGTTTTTGCTGAGAGTCGAACCCTCAACCATTACATCAACCATTACGTAAACAAAGACATGACTAACCATTACACCACAAGGGCGTAAATGGTCACATAATTCAACACCCTATAGGGTTCCCGGTGGCTGTGTATTACAAAGCACACAGCCATCATCAGCAGTGCCAGCTCATCATGCTCAACCACCACCACCACCACACTCGATGACGACGCCACCCTCCTCCTCCCCTTGCCACCACCACCTCCCTAACACCCACAGCCACAGGTCCCACGGCCGCCACCACAGCACCACAAGACGGACAGGAGCCACAAACACGCATGAAACAGGCCCAAATGACGCTGTCATCATTTGGGCCCTAGGTAAGTTAATTTATATTCGTTTCTCATTATTTTTGTTTGAACTAACTTATGTTTTTGTTAATTATAAGTTCTATCTATTTTGTAACGACATGATGACCCTAAAACCACACCACCACTGCTGCGAGCAACTGCTCATGGGGTGGAAACGGGGAGCAGGAGCAGACCACGACGACAACCGCCAACGAGAAGACAGGACGACCAGGACCAGGACCAGCAGGGGCACAACGACAGCAGGACAATGACAGGGACAACGATGGCAGAGGGACGACGATGGCAATGGCAAGGAGGGGGCGACGACAACAGCGACAGCAACAACGCCAGCCCAACAAGACCCAATGACGAACGACCCACCACCCGCCCCCAGCCTCATGAGCAACTGCTTGTGGGGTGGATCGTGGATGGAACGACAAAGCCGATGACTGAGCGGGATGGGGGTGCCCACCACCACCAGACGAGGAGGGACGAGGGGACGACGAGACGACGCACTAAACGGGCCCAAACGACGACAACATCGTTTGGGCCATAGGTAAGTTTTTATTTTGTTTCTCACTTTTTTGTTTGAACTATCTTAAGTTTTTAAATATAGGTATCTACTTTATACTGACCCTAAACCACGATGACGGCTGCCACCACTGCCACATCAGCACCCCGAACCACCGCCGTGAGCAACTGCTCATGGGTGGAAACTGGATGCAACAGGATGGGAATGAATGAACAAATGACGAGGAGGAGGGTGAGGACGAGGACGAGGGCCCAAGCGGGATGATGACAGGGAGGATGAGGGGATGAGGACCACCACCATGACAATGAGGAAGGGGTGGCGAGGGGAGGCGATGACGATGACGACGACGACGATGGACGACAGACGATGACGAAAGGACACAACGACAACGGGACGGCGGGGAGAGGGAACAACGAGGAAACAACGCCCAAGAGACATCGTCGACGTCTCTTGGGCTGTATGTAAGTTTTTTTTTCTTATTTAATTTTTATGTTACTAACAAACTTTTTAGGGCCTAATTAAAACTATCGACAACAACAGGACGATGAAGGCGACCAAGCACCCACCCCCCACCGCTGCGAGCCCTTGCTCGCAGGGTGGACCGCAGGTGCTTGATGACAACCCGAGTGGAGAGGATGACGATGACGAGGGGACAGCAACGGCAGGGATGGGGGATGGGCAGGGACAACAACGGCGAGGATGGGGGACAATGACGATGGCAGACGACCCACCACCACTATCACCACCATGACAGCACCTCCAACTGCCGCTGCGAGCAACTGCTCATGGGGTAGAAATGGGTATCAAAATAATGACATCAACTACAACGGGACAGTGAGGGGGCAACGAAAATGACGACGAAGAGACGACGAGGGGCACAACAATGGGGCGACGACAACGACGACCCAGCGGGGTGAAATGGGGAGCCACGAGGATGAGGACAGGACGGGGGGGACAAGGCAAATGAAAAAAAAGGCCCAAGAGACGTTTGCTGACGTCTCTTGGGCCGTCTGTAAGTTTTTTTGTTTCATTTCACTTTTTTGTTACTAACAATCTTTTTTAGGTACTAATTAGAACTACTGGCAATGATGACACGATGACAATGGGACGACGAAGCCAACACAGCACCCAGACAACAACAACAACAACGAAGGACCAGGGACAAGGTCAACAGCCCCAGCACCTGCCCCCACCGCTGCGAGCCACTGCTTGCACGGGGGAAAGCAGGTACTTGATGACGAACCAGACAATGACAGGGAACGAAAAGGACAAGACGACAGGGAACGACGACGACGAGGGGAGGGGATGACGATGATGACAAGGGGAGGGGATGATGATGACGACGACAATGATGACGAGGGGACGGAGACAGCAAGCACCCAGCGCCCACCCCGCCCTTGCGAAGGGGCGGAGGTGGCGGGGGACAGAGATGGCAGGGCAGGGCATAACCGCCCAAAGTGCCAACACACAACCCGACGATGGACACACGCCCCCTTGCACATGTGAGGGGGTATTTAAATTAGATTATGCCCCTCCCCCTGCTCGCCTTGCAGGGGAGGGGCTAATAGTTATGTAGTAGCCCCCCTGCCCCTCAAAAACGCGAGGGTGGGTTTTCTTTTTGTATTTGTTGTACTCCTCTCGTTCACGTGGGGGGGATAAT
>QLOK01000583.1:0-11067 GCA_003313805.1 Tricholoma flavovirens
TTTTCAGCCCCTTTTTCAGGACCTCAAGAGCATTTAATGTCATGAGCAGCCAGAGCAGGTGAGATTTGAGTGTCAAAAAAAGTTACTTAGGATTTGTGGCGCATCATAGTTCAAAGTTCATATGCACTATTACATATATAGTAATAAAATGTATGGGTTTTGCCTCGTAAAGGGTATGGGTTATTGGGTATTAGAGAGTATGGGTTATGGGTTCCATTTCCCCGCCTACCGACTTGGTAGCTCCAAAATTCTATGGGGTATGAGGGAGTATGGGTTACCAGGGGTATGGGTTAAGAGGGTGTCGACTGTACCACTGTGAGACTACCCATGCCTAAGGATGGCTGTGCAATCCCCCTCCTCCCCATCAAAACAGAATGTGAGGCTGTGAGCTGGGACTAGGAGGGTGTGGAGGGATGCCAGAGACCCATGCAGGGGGATGCCTGTAAGGCATGTACCATCATGCTTCCATAAACCTGCCACATCATAATTGACCCATAATGCAACACAAACACATGACAATGAGGACCCCCCAGGATACCAGAACAAGACCAAGACACCCTCCACAGCTGTGAGCACCTGCTTGCAGGGTGGATGGGTGGTGCTATTACCCATCATGAGGAGGACAAATGACCATGAACAACAGGCATGCGCTGGCACCAGCACCACATGACAACAGCAGATGACTGCACCCCTGGCCCAACCACCTGCCTCCAGCCTCATGAGTAACTGCTCATGGGGTGGATCACTGGTGGATTAATATCAACAACATGAAGATGCCAGGAGGAAGGAGGGAACAGGAATGATGGTGACACAATGAGGGGGGTATAATGAGGGGATGGCACTGACTTGGAGTCGGATCATGGGGGAGTGGTGACAATGGACAGTAGTGCTAGTGATGGGGAATGGTATGGGAGCAGGAATGACAAGAGCAGGAAATTGGAATGGGTAGCAGAAACAGTGACATGTATTTCTATAGCACAATATATGTTTTTTCTTAAGACAATTGCTGTTCTTAATGTCCATTTAATTCCTTACTAGGCAGCCCTCTAAGCACCAAAACTAAGTAGTTAAGCAGTGAAATCAGCATGAATAAGGAGAAATTAAGTGGATTCAGCAGAGGACCCTACTTATTCTAAGGAGATCTTCCTTAAACAATATTTCCTTAAATCTCCTTATTTTTTGCAGTAAGTAAATAAGGAGTCATTAAGCAATGATTAAGGAGAATAAGTGAACATCAGATTTTCCTGATGCAGTCAACTTCAAGTTACATACTCCCAACAACAAGCAAGCCATTCCACTCATTCCTCCACATTTTCCTTCGCTTTTTCGACACACGGCACTGATGTATATATAATATGGGAAAAAACTTTTACTGTGCCTCACAATAATCATACGAAACTGACAATTTCATCCAAATATGTTATCAATATTTTTTGGTCCGCAAATTCCTCCTGCCAGAGGTGCCCAAGGGGGTACCCAGGATGTTGATCCGTGACACGGGGATGGGGCTGGCCTAATAGTAAAAGTATTTTCTATATATGACTCAGAAGTGCATTTGTAAGCTTCGGATGTGAAGCTATTAGTAGACGTAAAATGAGAAATCCAACCAATTCTTCTTCATTCGTGTTTTTGAAGTTTCACAGCGAATCACATGATCAACTTGAACAAACAGCTAGCCTAGGGCAGCAGCATTCCTGATCTGCAATCCCGTAGTGCGTCCAAATTTTCGCGATTAAAGGGTGCCCCTTATGCATACCTTGTTGAAATACCTCAATATTCACGGCCGTACTAACAGATGCCAAGACCTTGGTGATTCTTCGCAGAATTTCGCCGACGTTTCAGAATGATTTTGATCTTGTCATCAGGGTAGCCCCCCGACATCCTTTGCATTGCAGTCGAGCATAATGGGTTCATTTGCTTTTCTCCGTGGATTTGGGCGCCTTCTATTAGTTAGACTCCATGCCGCGCTTAGAAACGGGGAATCCGTTGAATGAGTTGTTAGGGTACAATTGGTAAAGAAATCCGCCCCATATTTTATGGCTTGGTCCTCAATGGATTATTCTTACCGAGATCTATCTATTCTTCAGGATGTCCATTGGACAATTATCCGTTTGTATATTAGCGCCCATGTTGTAATGATATTGTACGTCACCAAACATGCTTTCGCCGATAGTCGATCTCTGACTCGATAAGCGCTGAGCGCTGAACTGCTGAATTTGATCTTCCATCATCGTCCGAGTCTAAACCCAGACTCATCGCATCGGAATGCAACCTTTGGAGCAATACTGCGATAACATTCAAGACGACGATTCGTACTATTTTGAAGATGTCCTTTTTCTGGTTAGTTCTTGGTTCATCCTTTGGGCTTGTTGCAGCTAACACGTGTCATCTTCCAAGGTAGAGAACACGAGGTTCAAGGTGCCACGACATCATTTCGAACAGGATTCACCCGTGTTCCGTCAACTATTCTCCTACTCGTCGGCCACCAGAGACTCACACGCATTACCTCCCAACGGAATCTCTAAAGCGGATTTCATTGCTTCCTCTAGTTTCCAATACACAAAAGACCATCCTCTGTCGCTCGACGGTATCTCCAAGGCAGAATTCATCTCCTTCCTGAAATTGATCTGTCCCAAGTTCGTCTCGATGTTAACCATCATCATCATGCTGTTAATATTTCAGATAACAGACACTTCACTCGCCGCGAAGAACTATCGTCCAATGACTGGGCATCTATTCTCAAACTTTCGACTCTGTGGCAATTCGAGGAAGCTCGTCAAGAAGCGATCGAAAAGTTGACCCCTTCAGGATCCGATGATCCGATCCAGACCATCCTCCTCGCCAAGGTGCATAATGTCCCGCAGTGGTACTCCTCCGGTCTTAGGAGCCTTGTTGAGCGTAAGGCTCCTTTGACAATCGACGAGGTCAACCGGCTAGGGCTAGAGTTGGGTCTAAAGGTGATGCAGATGCATGGAAAGGTGGAGGGTTTCAAGATTGCGGAATCAAGGTTTAATCAAGCCATCACGAGCTTCACATATGATGACTTTTGGGGTACCGTGACCAACGCTGATGACTGGCTGCTCCCAGCCATTCCTAGATCGCCTTCACGTACTGTGATATCATCGCCAAAGCCATCACGCTCACTTCAGTCGTCTATCAGCGTATTCTTGCATGAGGAACCATCATATTCAAAGCCGTGCACTGAATACAGCCTCTCAGCGGGTCTGCGCACGCCGCAGCCACAGCCATCTTTGACGTACGGTCAACCTTGTTCGCCCATCTCATCTCCCAAGCCAGAAGAGTACCTGGAACCGTCTAACAGTGACCCCGACACATGGGCAAAACCTGGACATTCTCCATCTTCCCCATCACCTCCCGGGCTGGATTCGATGTGGGGTACGCCACTACGCCCAATGACCTCTCCACAGCCTTCTTCACCTCCCTCGTCTCCGCCCTCGGGAAAACGAAAGAAGAAAAAATTACGCAAATAGGCCAGTGTCCATCATGAAGAACGAGAATACCATTGACAATAAATATACTCCCGCTGGTTAGTATCATTGGGTCGCGTTGTATGCTACGTAATTACTACACGAACGGAAGACTCTCATCAAAAGAGATACTGTAGCGACTCTTTTACTCTTGTTGCGTCTCCTGCATCGGTACAGTGTAGACATATCTGGTACCTGCAGTGCCCCAAACGTGAACATAGGAGTGTCGCACGCACTTCAGCAGAATTCAGATGACATACCATGATCCCGTGCCAAATCCTAGTAACGTCAACGTTCGAATATTCTTCCTGACTCAGGGGTGGTACGGCGATTGGGATAAGTTCCATAAACACTAGTTAAATGAGCATTCACACGACATGAGCTGAGCGAGTATCCATCTGGTGCTCAGCGCTCATCTACGGCGAATCGTACGCACGAGGGCGTCAGCTGCTACACGTTGGAATGTATTGACCTTCGACCGGAGTCGAGGTTCCCGCCTTCTGATTCCTGAAAATCATGACCGCACCGCGCTGCAAGATTCGGCGACTACTATTACCACCATCGCAAGGCAGTGACGAATCGGGTTCCTCGGGGGACGGTGGTCGAGGACCTTGTGAAGAGTAATTTCAAGGGGGGTGGGGGGGGGGGGAGGTAAGGGTGTGGATATGGACTAGGCCACACATGACCGAGCTACTACTATGGCGAAGTTTCAGGATCAAGCTGCTGCTTGGCCGCGTTGTGCATGCAAATTACTGTAGGGCATCAAATCCTAACACTTTCGAGTTGCAGGCGTCACCGTCCAATCAGAGACCATACGAGTTTCTAGGCACCGTGGATCTCGGGTGGTTGAAGTCGGGTGGAGTTTTGGGGAGTCCGCATTACTAGTATCTCGTGATAAATCTCATAGCGATATAGCAAAATCCAATGACTGCCTAATAAATAGGTCACAGAAAGTCTTTTGTGTTGCAAGACGTGGCCGCATTCCCAAACCTTACTCAGATATTCTGTGACTCTAAGATAAATAAAGCTTGAGACATTTAGAACGGTGGTTGAACGAATTCGAAGTGCCAGATCATCATGATTGCGGGTATGACACTTCGTAGCGCACGGTGCTGTACATCGACGGTTGAGATTATATACTATGCATTTGTGGCATTAAAGTACCGTTGCCCCCCATTGCACACTGGTATCTATCACTGCTGTAGATGCGTTGACGCGTTGCGCATGACGAGGCGTAGGGCTAGGGATCCGCGCGAACCACAACGTCGATCAAATTATTGACGGAGGGGCGAGAGCACTGACGTCCTTCTCTGTTCTGTTCGTGGTCAGCCTCAAGTTTGATGAGAAAGTAATGAAAGAAACCTTCAGACCCGAATTGGCTAATCATCACCCTTATTTTATGATTTGTCATTGCATCGAACCTGAATGTCCCACTGGCAGGAGGCGGGGTAGGATCTTGAAGTGCAATATCCAGACACTGTGAAACTTCCTCGTGCATCTTCTCGTATAGAGCCTGGATGAACCGCCTATCCAGTATGTCTAGGGGGCAGGACCAAAATCGAAGCCATTTGCCCCGCACGCCGCGTGAGTAGAGTGGAGGGGCACTTGGAAAGTTGCTGAGAGCGTCAAGATAAACCAGACAGGCCGCACATGACACTTTGGATGTACCCAAATATTCCAGTGGGGGGATGTAGGACCAGGGGGTAGTGGCCGACTTGGTCCTCAAGATATAAAAATACGCGGCAAGGGTACATTCGCAATGGGGCTCTCGTTGGACATCGGATTGTCCGTTGAATGAATCCTGGATCCCTTGGATGACATTGGGGGATACGAGATGTAGCCTTGGAAATCGTGAGTCGATAAAATCTTTCCAGCTGATAGGAAATGAGAATTGTCCAGGATTATTGTTGACAAGGATCATTTTGACGCTGAGCCTGTAATTGAAGTACGGGTTGTTGCGTGGGCTAAACGCAAATTCCGTTAGAGCTCTGACGGAACGCGGAAGTACCACCAATTCACGGAGATGTTCCTCGAGAGGAAACGTTTCTGCTCTCGCTATACGGCTGTCATGTAAATTCTTTGCATTCTTAACAAGAGATTGACTCACAGTTCGTGGGCCGGCTAACGTAGTCACACATAGACTTGTTCACAAGAAGATGTGCCACAAACACCCGTAACACTTCCATTATAACTCCCATCTTCCTAGCATTCCACAGTCTAGGAAGCCGGTCGCGCAGGAAGATTTTGCTAAACACTACCATGACGTGGAGAAAGCCGTCCAAGTATACAAACCACCTGACGAGGTCTGTAGGATGAGACAATTCAGAATTGTCGCGCAAGCGTCGGACCCGATTACCGAACGTCTGAAGTGCATCGAAATGTTTGTAGAAAATATGAACTTGTCGTTTCATCGAATACGTGAAAACAGCTTCCCGAAAATCATTGCGTTGCTCTGCGATAGTTTGGTGATCCAGAACACCGAGCTCATGAATGCTGGAAAGCTTCTTCAGACGTGCCCAGAGATGCCGTATATGAGCAACAGCGTGACAAGGCACAGCCGAATCGGCAGCGAGGGTCAAAAGGATGTTTGACGTTGCGTCGTCCACTTGAATGCCGCAAGCATACGCTTCTTTTTTAACTTTCTTGACGCAAAGGATCGCGATGGCGTCAAGGACAGAGTAGAAGGCATCGGGCCGGGAGAGCAGACTTTCAGAGATCTTGTCGACTTCTGACTTAGGGACGACTAATGAGGCCGCCATAGATACGAGACGTTCTATCTCGATAATCTTGTCGACCAGCATGGTGGCGATGACTTTTGGGATGTGGGAATATACGCCTGCGTGTTATCGTATCTTACGGATATACATACCCTCCCCCTGTTTGCAGGGGTGGGGAACTGTGGGTGGGATAATAGTACATAGCCACCCCCAATGACACATGTCATGTCTGTCATCTCTGAAAATGTCGTATGGTTTCCTATGGTTTCCACGACTGCCAGGACCATTCGGAGTTGGATACTTAATAGAAGACCGAGTGTAGTGGGGGAAAGCAGGACATAAGCTGACATGAGAACTCATTGACAGCGGGGGTTACTAGTACAGTCGCGGACAAACAAAGTCAACAAAGTTGATATCTCATGATCGACTGAAAATTTGGCCATTCTGATTGCAGATTCGAACTCAGGATGGCAAAATACGTCAAAAAACATACCTCTGAAGTTTTTCCCACGAGTAGTTCTGTTGGCCAAAATTTTGAACCAAAATTTCGACACATATAGTACCTAACTGGGGTTCATGATGGCATCCAGATGCATCATGGCACCTTGGGAGACCGACCGATGACCCTTCTGTTTCCGAACTGCCCAGGCTGCCGCTTTCCTAGTCAACCCAATACGGTAAGCACTCATGAAACGCCAAGCCCGATTTATAAATCTTCGAATCACCTCGATGGGACAAGCGTCGAGTGCTTCAAAGGCGGCCTTTTTTGCGTCATTGAAAGTTCTTTTCGGAACTTGACGATATCTGTACTTCACCCAACCCCAATACTAATAGAGATTGTGTTACTTTCTAATATTTCAACGAGAATAATCCACTATGTACTTACCATCTCAATGGGATTCAATTTGCAGTGAAATTTTGGAAGAAAAATGCATTCATGACCTGCATTCTTAATTATGATCTCGAGCTGAGAGATTTGATTGGCAAAGTCATCTTGCTTGCTTAGAAGATGAGCCATGCAACAATGAGAATTTTCCCAAGGGCACACAGGCCTGCACTTGGCCCGCATATTTGCCACATTGAAGCCTCATTCTTCAAGAGTTTGTTGTAGACCTTTCTGTTGACTGTCATCTGTAGTCATTTTCTGAACTTTTCCGCGATGCTAGGCAGTCGGGTTAGTTTCGGGAATCACAGTGTCTTTTTGGCAACGCTGCTTCCCACCATTACTTTTGTTCATCTCAAATGCTTTGAGTGCGTCTTCAGGAAGTGCAGCATGAGTGGAAGACTGATCAAAGATGAATAAAGCCTGACACCCAGGATGTGCTGCCTCGAAAATAGGAATAGCTGCTGTCTCCACCTGTTCAATCAGTTGGTTGCAGTCCCAGTAAGGATCACCATTAGCGCCTGGATAGATGACTTTCCGTGCATCTTGCAAGATGCTGCCATCTGGATTTCGACAAATTAGTTGACCATTTCCCTCTTCAATAAAATCCGAGACATGAATTAATCGACCATGCCCTTTCTTCTGTAGAATTTGCTTGCCTTCTTGTAGCCTTAGAAACAATGTTAGTGGTCATTGCGTATCACTTTGATGTACTCACCATGCTGAGCTCTTGAATTCATTTGCCTGACAGCAGCTTTCATCGTGAACTCTGCCATTAGCTCCTTCTCACCCAGGAGTAAGAGTGGCTCAATTCGCATCAATTCCAGTCCCTCATATCGTGCCATCCATCACTCAAACTCTTTCATTTTCAGCAAGAAAACAGTTTCTCAATACTTCACAACATCCTCGCATTCATGACCATCCATATACACTCCTTTGCGCAAGACTGTTCGGCTCCAGCCTAACTGAAGAAGCCACCGACGTTCTGTTCTTTCACATAGTGGCTTTGTCAGGGAAATGTTCAAGGATGGCAGGATTTGAGTGTTGAGGCCATGGGCAAAGTTCTGTGGGGTGATGGAGCCCACACGCTGTTCAGTGAGCCATGTTTGAGCAGCAGCCTTTACTGTTTCATCTTTCAGCAGGGATTTCGCATTCTTTCTCCCTCCCCGATGTTCAACTGGAAGTTGTTCAAAAATCTGGTAATGCCGTGCAAGTGCTCGGATGCGACGTGCAAAATGAGTGCTCGATCCATCATCTTTCTCATGCCATTGCTGCGCAATCTCATAACTAGCTGACATCCATCCATGTCCCTTCAATCACAGCATTGCAAAGTTTCGAAGGATCATGAGCTGATTGATTTGAGATAACGGCAATGTTGTGTGCTTCGTTTTCAGATCTTTATTGATCTGATCATGCAACTCCTTCCAGCCGTGAATCTCCACCTGTGTTGTCAACGTCTCATGCACCTCAGCCTCCCATGGCTCTTCTTCATCACCCACCATATCCATGTCTTCCCCATTTCCCTTGTCATCATCTGTGCTACAAGGCTGCTTTTGAGCATTCTCTGATGGAACATCAAAGAGGACTCGGAGTCGAGAGGGAGTGACTGATTCCTCTCAAATGCGAACTGGTGATGGCTGGTCACCATCAAAGAAGAGCTGAGGCGGTGTCATTGTCTCTTGGCGAACACAGAAGATCAGCGATGGAGGACTCGAACTCCTGAAATGAAGGGGTGGCAGCGTTAATGGTTCCTCACAAATGCACCCTGGTGTCGCCTGCCAGTTATTGGAACTCAAAGGGGTTGTATACTCCTCCGCTTTGATGGGAAAGGCAGGTGTTGGTGTGACAGGCCGTACTGGGATTGGAACTTCCTCAGGCTGGGGATGGGATATTGCGCTTGAAGTAAAGCCGAACTCCTCAAGTGCTGTCTGGTCCACCAAGAGTTCGTGATAACGACATTGTGTACGCGTGGATTTGCTTCCCATGTCTGGGCCTTTCGCATACTGAGATTGTTGTGTTGTGGTATGAGTAAGTTTAGTTGCTTACACCCTGCAATGAAGGTGACCTTTTTTGATTCCTTTCCTTCTCCTCAGACCCTCAGGAACCGAGTCCTCGTCTCTTGGATCATCCCCACTATCAATGGCAAGAGTCATCAGCTTTATATACAGACTTTCCTCTCCGAACTCTTGTTGGCCATCCCATTCATCAAACTTATCCTCTCCACTCTTTGGGTCTTCTTCTTCCATGGATTCTTCCTCATCATCAGCTCTCCACAATGGTTTTAGACTATCAAGGCATCTCAGACCCAAGTCTTCGTCTTCATCCTCGTGGTCAGGGTTGAGCTGTGCTGGAATGTCAGAGGATGACTCGGTGGCTGTTGCTTCAGTGGGAGATGGCTCGTAGATGGGTTTAGGTTGGTTCCTTAGCCTGCTGATGTTTCTTTTTTGCCTTTTTGTGTGTCGAACAGGCATTTTTATGAGCTCACAGTGCAATACAGTGAGGAGCTTGTTTGTTTTTGTTGATTTTGTATAATATTTTCTGGTTGAACCGCTCGTTAGAATCTTTCGGTCTTTGCGGAATCATATTCAGCTTGAAAAATGCTGTCAATTGCACATTTTTTCATATTTTTCCCGATTTCTTTACATGTTGGCCAACTTTTTGGGGGTACAATTTTCCATACCTCAATTTAAGAGAAATCGGGTCATGAAAGTCAACTCAAATAGTGTACATCTTAATGTCCCTGGGATAAAAATGGCAATTTTTCATGTCATGACCTGTAGATCTCACGATTATTATTTTTGTTGACTTTGTTTGTCCACGACTGTAGAACTGGAGAGAGAGAATATACTTACAGCTGATTGCAGAACAATAGGCCGCTTTGCATTTGTAGTACTGATTGGCTGAGTTTGATTTCATCAGTGATGGAACCAGGATACTGGCTCAGAATGGCACAAGGATGCCTTGCTTCATGTGCATCGTAGTAACTTCACTTGCCAACTATGAGATGACACATATCAGCTGACATCAAGTGGATAGCCTTACGACTGGCTGTCGTCCATGGGTACAAGTATAAGAAGATTTGCAAGATAACAGGTGTGAGCGAGAGAACCACCAGGTGCATCCACGCTCTTCATTGATCCTTGGGGATATCATCCAGAAGAGGGATGTAGATGGCCGTCAACGTATACTCAATGGATTCGAGATATCAGTATGGCCCTCTACATGATAAACTTGTCATATGAGCTAAAATTGCTTTACCCTTGCCTCAGTTTCTTGAGAGCTGCATTGAACGACAACCTGACATGCTACTGTCAGAGTTACAGGATCAACTTGAGGGGACATGTGGTATAAAAGTATCTCCTTCAACCGTGTTGTGGTGGGGCAAATTGTGGTGGAGGTGGAGCATAAGGAGCCCAGGGTCCTTGGCCATGCTGGTACTGTAAAGCACCTAGGTATCCATTATATGGAAGCTGAGGAACGAAACCTTTTGGGAGATGAGGATGCTGGTAATCAGCAGGAGGTCCATATCGAGGCGGTGCAACCTCTGCTCCAACATGGCAGGGAATGTCGTGCTGGTCAGGGCACCAATCTTCTCCAAACAAAAGTGCAGCAGCATTGGCCATCCCACCTCTCAGGTCATAGCCAAATGCATTGTAGTCCTCAGGTCGATGTTGTAGTGGCATGGGGGAAAGGTTGCAGGAAATGTCTTGATGCTGAGGGTGTTTTATAGCCATTGGAATGAGCACGGACCAGGTCTACACACAAAGTGGACTACATAGTTTTTATTGAGGAGCCCAGCCCAAATGCGTGGTCGTCGAGCCGCATAACGAGCAAGGATGGCCATTGCAGAAAATTGGCAATTGACCGTGTTTGGTGGGCCACGTGAAATAAAGTTTCAGCCATCACTGATGATATCAAACTCAGCCAATCATACTACGAATGCAAAGCGGCCTATCGTTCTGCAATCGGCTGTAACATC
>QLOK01000596.1:0-33919 GCA_003313805.1 Tricholoma flavovirens
ATGCCTCTTACGCGATGATGGCTCTTTGGTTTAACATTATACCGTCGCTTGTAGTGATAATCGTCTTTTCAGGCTGACGACGTGGTGGTGGAGATGAGAGAGACGGGATGAAGACGAATAGTAATGCTAGGATTCAGCAAATGAAGTAGTAGAGGTGGCAGGATGACATGGGCTGTGGTGAGCGAGCGGACATGTTGTGGATGAGGGTCTGACGGTGAAGCCGGGTAGACCCATTTGTCATTCGTAGGACGTTCTGCTGCAAAGTGTGGGAGGAGAGCAGGATGCCAATTCAAGTCAACACGGTACCTGAATCAGGTAAGCATGAATTATGGAAATGAAACTGATATACATACACGTTCGAGATACCGTCATCGAAATCCTAGGTAATGGTGTGTGACACAAAGGTACGAGCAATACTTGCCAACAATTATTGTATATCGCGAACGATCCCATGGCAGGAGCTGTTCAGGTTAATGTGGGAATATGCGTTCGGGTTTGCCTGTCACTACGGCTTCACAGTCCTGTCCCCGTTCTGGTTCACGCCTCAAACTTCCACTGTCGTCCCAAAGTAAGTGTGATGTACAACTGCATAGAAGGCTTTGTCAGTAAATCGTATGGTGAGAGACGAAAGGCTCACCAGCTGCAGTACTTCATCTGTTGCTAACGGCTAGGACTCGGATACCTTTCGATTTCCAGTGTCACAGACTCGGAATTCGCTAGGTAACCATTGCACTCCCACGGGACCCCTCTATTGTGGCCAACACCACCACCATCGACGCCGCCACCTCCTTCCCTCTCCCTCTTCCCTCATATCAGGCCTAAACGACCACAGGGCCCTAGGTAATGTTTTTTTTCAAGTCCTTTTCTTTGTGTATATCATACTTATGTTTCAGATACTGAATGCATAGATTATAAAGGAGTATGTCTAGCCATTTCATTTTCATGTCAATTCCCTGATGTTGCAATCAGTGACAACAACATCCCGTAGTATCGCTTAGCATGCATGGGGCTACTTTCCTGTCCCTCTAGCCACTGGTTTTGTGATGATTCATGCAAGAAAGATGCCAGATTCCGAGTAGGTGGAGGCAAGGTGGAGGGTGGGAATGCAGGAAAACATAGGAAAATATAGTAGTGTAGCTTAGTAATGATGGGGTTGCCTAATATGGTCTAGGGTCCGCCGCGAGCCAAGAGAAGAGGGTCGCACCACTTGGTGCGTTGCCTTCGTATTCAAGCGAGAGCGACTTCAGCTGGGGTGTAAACTGGAGGACTGCCACCAATTCGTGGTCACGGAAGTCGGGCAATGAGTTCAAAAGATGATCGGCGGATCAAGGCTAAAACGGAGATCGTGCTTTTCAATGAGCAATTCGGCGTCAAACTTTTTGAGTTCTGGTAGGGAGAGATGGTCTAAGAATGAGATATCGCCGTCGAGGGTGAGAAGAGCTAGATGGGGAAGGTGTATGATCAAGGCATCAGGGGAGATATCTGTTTCCCTAGAAGGAGAATCTACGTTCAGGTAGCACTCAACGAGATTGAATGCACGTTGAAGATATGACAGATGTTGAAAAGCGGAATACGCTCCGCTTAACCGGTTGGGAGATCGGGAACGAGGCGGAACGGCGAGGAGCTATCTATGACTTTGACATCGCGAAGCATAGGGCAAGCGTCGAAGGCGTCGAGGATGATGGGGAAAAAATCAACCTCACGACCGGGACAGATGACATTGAGTTTGGCCGATCACAGAAGGGGAAGACGATCCTTGACAATCGCCAGTCGATTGAAAGAACGTAGGTTGAGCGACGATCTCGATGTCCCTCCATCGACGAGAATGAGGAAGAAGGTTATTGAACATCGGGTCCCATAACGCTTCGACGGAGGAGTCGATGTAGATGGTTAAAGGATAGCTTGCTGATCGGAGGAGGAGAATATTCCAAGAGCGACTGAACCTCGCGACATTCCTTTTCTTGATGTTGGACGTTAGAGTTTTGGAAAGGCAAGCGCGACTTCCCGCCAACGACGAGAGACTTGGGCGGGGACCCACGGACTGTTGGATGTGTCAAAAGTCTCCTCCGCTTTTTCGAACCATGTAAATAAATGACCCGGATCCCTCTTCGGTACGCATTCGAGAAAGATCTCGGACAATACATCTTGGGGCAATCGCCGTACGGGGAGACAAAACAACCTTCTCCTCGTCCACCACCCTGGTGGGCTGGATTTGTCTGGGGGCGAAATGGAGATAGTCCACGAGCAAAGATCCCTCCTTCTAATTCTAAGGTTGGAAGTACCTCCTGGAAGGCCTCTTGGATCTCGGACGACGGGTCCGTCAAAGTAGAAGGGCTCTGGAGATGCAGAGCGTTCGGCAGAGAATTCGGCATATGAATATGGGAGTGACATTGTTCTAGCCTTTGTTCGATGAAAGCTAGGAAAAGCAAAGGTCAATCAAAGGACATTGACGAAGAGGTGAATTTTACGATACTGTAAATTTGGAGAAACCTGATAGCTTGTCGACGTGAATGAGCTGGCGCTGAAGGTGATGTTTACGATAGAGTTACTAGCCGATTTTCAACGGTAACGTCCATCAAGATTTCTATAAAATTTGGTTGGTTGGAGTCAACCGATTCCGCGTTCAAGAGGAATACATGGCTTCCGCTTGTATGAGGTGTTTGGGTGACTCGATCATAATGGGAAGAAGCAGGTAAAAGGTGTGCTCGTAGCCTTTTGTTGTATCCGATGGAAGTGATAAGTTTGCGGTGACACGTCCGATGCCACGTATAGCCTGAGTAGTCCGCGATCATTCCTAGCACTCCATGCTTTCCACACACTTGCACTTTTTCGCTCTTGCACTTGCACTCGTGCCTTCATTGGCCTCGGCAGCCATATTCCCGCCAAATTCCCATGTAAAGGTAGTCGACGTGAAGGGGTTCAAGAAGGCAATGAAGACGAATGTGTGTTTTCCTTTCGATCTGAGTAATGTCTAATGACGATACAGAACAATGTTGGTATCGCATTTGTCGTAGGAAACGTGCATGGTTGCCTTTGTCGCCCCGTGGTGTGGTGTGGGTGTCACTCTTACTCTCTGTTTCGCTGCTTGTCCATGTCTCATATATGTTCCTTTCTCAAGCACTGCCAACGAATGGTTCCGGAATATACCAACGCTGCTAAGGGCCTCCATCCATTAATACCCTTGTACGCTGTTGACTGCGATGACGAGGGGAACAAACGCCTCTGTGCGGAACAGGTACAGTCATGCCTATCCATCCCAGTTTTATGCTGTTCGTAACTATATTTTACCCAAGGGCGTTCAAGGATTTCCCACAGTCAAGGCACGTCTCTGATACTTGAGAGAAGACAGCTGATCGTTGACACCGGCTTTTAGCTGTTCCCTAGGGGTGGCTTGGAACACCCGATGACATATGAATCCGGCGAGCGAACCGCTACCGCCTTCTTCAACTGGGCATCCAGACGTGTGCCCGGTACGATCACTAAACTATCCACGGTGCAGGACATTAGTCCATGGGTGGAAAAGGTCCGTCAGAAATTCCTTGCTGTCTATGAATCCGCTATCTGACTTACTCTGATAGGCAAAAACGAAACACCGCGCACTCCTCCTGACCAAAGACAAGAAAATCCCGCTGCTCTGGAAAGTGCTGGGGAACAATTATAAAGGCAAACTGGAATTCGGTATTCATAAGGATAGCGACGGGAACGCCCACGAAACACTTCAAGTAGAAAAGACGGCGAAGGTGTTGATTTATCCTGCTGGTGCGACAAAACCCACCACATACGAAGGTCACCACAATATTTTTTTAGCCTTTTTCGGGTTCGTGACCTGACGGCGTTTCGTTGATGACAGGCATCCCCAAACTCGATCCGTTATCCAAGTTCTTTGACTCAGTCGTTGATGGTACAGCTAACCTTAAGACCAGTGATGAGGTCAAGCCTAAAGAGTCGGTCCAAGACGAGCCGAAGGCGGATGGGGGGCAGAACGAACAGGTTGTTGTAGATTCCACCAAGGAAAAGGCAACCTCTCCGTCGGAAGGCGACCGTCTCAAGGATGAACTGTGATCTAGACTTGGTGTAAAATACGATAACTATCTTTATTGAACGGGACAATGGATGATGATAAGTACTGACTCCATTACACTTGTGAGGTGAAGAATGTCATCGATCCTACGTTTTTTGTTTAGATATCTGACTATTTGCATTCCGCGCACTGCATCCCTCTTGACATCGCAATTTCAAAATCTCTCGATTCTAGTGCTCCCCCGTCATGCGGCGGATGATCAACCAACGCATAAGGTAGGAGCGTCTCGTATAGAACACGGATGTCCAGCGCTGTTGATGGCAAGATAACTTTGTCGTTTGTCGGGGACACTCTTTATTCGAGGCTCGGTTCTCCAACCGATGTCGTCGATCTGTGACGAAACTTGAGGAATGTGCATCTCCCAACATCTGGTGTGCGGCTTGTTGGTGAGGCATGGAGGCCCCCGTTCGTGGGACCCTCTATCATACCCCGGAACATCTCCACAATCGTGCCTAAAAGAGGGTATGATTGTTCAATAGTATCAGACAAATAATGCCTGCCCGATTGTCGATCTTCGCTAGTGGCAACGTCATAAAACCCGCAAGGAAGACAAATTGTGATGGGTATACCGCATTCGGGGAGTGGAACATATGCCTTGATATGACCTTCGAGGAAGCCGTACTGATAGGCAGAGAGAGTACCTGCCTAGTAGACAGAAGTTTTCGTGAAAATGATGGGTCACCACTGGGGGTACTAACCGTTGCTTTGCTATTTGATTGTTAGCACGTTGAGAGAGCAACGGTAGACAGAGGGCACCCACAATGAAACGTTTCATAGTTCTGTGCTAGAACTTGGTCGTCCTTGCTGCATAAGCCTCCCTGGATGTACTGCCCGTGAGTTGATGGTGATGGCCTATTTCAACACGAGAATATTGATGTTCAGAGTCAGACTAAGGTTGAACGTTGAAACGTTGACCACTCACCTGTTGCGGTAGTCTAGATTCTAAGCCAAAGAGATGTACACCGGGAGTGGGGTGGCGACAGAGGCGCTTGAGTATCATGGAGGCACTAAATACCTTTTCTAGGAAAGGGCGACCCGCGGTCGACATTCACCAAGAAATTGCCGCCAAGTTTCGGAGAGCTCACCACCGTATTCATAGAGATGGGAATTGAGAAAGATGATCGCCCAAAGCTAGAGTACCAGACTACCAGTCTCAGCACCGTTTCTTAAGCCGAGTAGTTCTGTTCATTGACAAAGAGCACTTGTGGCCCTGAGTGGCGAACCGTGATCGTTGTCGCTGTTTCAAACTGTTGTGATCGTCTCTCATGGTGAGCCACTACCACCGCTGCCCTCAATCTTTGGCTGAACGATAATGAGAACAGTTGATTCTTCATAACTTGACCTCCAAAATCATACTAATATCAGCATGGCACGTGGTTCTCCAACCATAACTTCATTACCAGTGCCTCAATTTGAGAAGGCTGAAGACGACGTCGAACAGTTATGGGGCCTACACGACCTTCAAGCCAGATCTTATGGATGTACGTCCCGGTCGACCAATTGATACGTCTATTGACTACTTCATCCTAGTTAACCCCCCAACCTCGGATTTCAATCGCCCCGAAAGCTACATCAGGCACATTGGTTCGTTCTTTTGTCGCCTATAATTCTCTTCATTTAATGCCGCTTTATAGAGCCACTGGAGAGCGAGCTTGCGAAACAGGTGGAATATGATATGGACGAACAAGGTGTGCTAGTTTCGCCTTCCGCAGGTCATCGATTGAAGCTAAGGCAACCTTTTTTGTCTTCCCTGATAGATAAAGCGTGGCTGGATGCGGTGAACGTTGACAGAAAGAAGGATATGGTGGATGCTGTGTCATATGAAACGTTCGAAGTTATAATGGATCGTCTGGAGAAGGAGTGGTTTGACCTTGTGTGTGCTGTTTTCCTTTGCTTCGTATACTTGTTTGCGCTGACAACATTTGATAGACGAAACACATACCAAAATCCGATTTTGCACTACCATCTGAAGATTCGACGTGTGCTATATGTGACGATCCTGAAGGGGAGAATAGTAATGCTATCGTCTTCTGCGACGGCTGCAACCTCGCTGTGCATCAGGGTTCGCAATGTTACTCCTTTCTTCAAAAATATATAACTTTCTGTAGATTGTTATGGTGTCCCATACATTCCTGAAGGGCAATGGCTTTGCAGGAAATGCACTGTATCCCCGGAGATCCCTGTTGTGTGTTTACCCTCCTTATTTGAATTGTATTTTTTGTTCAGATTTATTTTTATTTATTTAGGAATGCATTCTATGCCCTAACGAAGGCGGAGCTTTCAAGCAAACCCTCCATGGGGACTGGGTACACCTCCTTTGCGCAATCTGGGTTCCCGAAACCAGAGTAGCCAATGACGTGTTCATGGAACCTATCACCGGCATCGAGAAGATTTCGAAACAACGATGGAAGCTCGTTCGTACTTATTTGTAGACCCCCCCACGACTGATATACCATTTGGAAATAGAAATGCAGCGTTTGCGAGATCCGGGAAGGCGCCTGCATCCAATGTGCCAAGACATCGTGTTTTCTAGCCTTCCACACCACATGCGCACGCAAGGAGAAGCTCCTGTTGCCGATGAAGAGTGCCCATGGGTCCGAGCCTGTGACACTTACATGCTACTGCGACAGACACCTACCTGTACGCCTGTCGCCCCTCCTTCTCTCTTTCAATATCTGACCCTAAACATCTCACTTGCAGAAAGAACAACAAGATATCCGCCAAGCTGCCCTCGCCACAAATACTCCAAATAGCCCCTCACGCAACGCCAATTCAAAGCTTTCCAAGTCTGCGCGTGCTTATGCCAAAACTTACAAGCCCGGCCCGCCGCTAGTCCCCCGTGTCATCGTGGAACGAATCCTAAAATACATCAGTAAGGTGATGGTGCGAAAGAAGGAATCTTTCGTGCATATGCTGTGCCGGTATTGGAGCCTGAAGCGGGAAGCACGGAGGGGTGCACCCCTCCTGAAGAGGTTGCATTTGGAACCATGGACGGCAAGTGCAAGCGGGCGGGGGGTTAGCGACGAAGAGAGAAGGGTGAAGCTTGAGGTCAGTCCATGATGCTTTTTCTTTCCTTGTCGATGTTGAAACAGACGGTAGTTCTTAACTCGGTTGAGAGACGATATGGAACGTGTCAAGGAGATCATACATCAGACTGGCAGGCGTGAACGACGGAAACTGGAACAAGTTAAGGCAATTCGAGGGGTCATCGCTGCCTCTTTATTCTCCCACGAGCCACGACTTCGGAAAGCACTTGATTCAATTACCCAGTAAGCATGTCTGAGTAGCACTATTGGCAATATAATGCTTAACTCTTTACAGGAAAGATAAAAATCACGTTTT
This sequence comes from Tricholoma flavovirens, assembly GCA_003313805.1. Taxonomy (NCBI): domain Eukaryota; kingdom Fungi; phylum Basidiomycota; class Agaricomycetes; order Agaricales; family Tricholomataceae; genus Tricholoma; species Tricholoma flavovirens. The sequence goes on from QLOK01000596.1 coordinate 7,424, forward strand.
CAGGGATCCAGTCTCGAAGACCGACGTACCGGATTACTATGATATCATTAAGAATCCGATGTCGTGGTCTGTTATTGACGCAAAGCTTGATAAACATGAATATTGGAGACTCCAAGCGTTCAAGGTTTGTGTTAAAATTACCCATCGGAGGCTCGTATGCATCATCATTCAATTCTCTTGTCTTTGTAGGACGATGTCAACCTTGTTGTTGACAACGCTATGCTGTACAACAAACCCGGGACTAAAATTCACCAACTAGCACTTAGAGTCCAAGCGACCGCCTCCACGGCGTTTGATTCCCTGAAGGACCTCCGAATGTCACATTTAGACTCTGCTGAGAGCGTGCAACGAATCATAGACCCTGCGATGGAACATGAGGACAACGGTGGCCCCGAAGAACGTACACAACCACTGCCAATTGCTTCCGCTGGAGTTGACGACGATCGAGCCTCACCCTCGCTGGTACAATCACCTGTCCAAACTCTAGAACTTATCGGCGACCTAGAGCCTCCACTTGAGTTGTTAAATCTTCTCGTCTCAAAAGAAGCCATCCAAGATGACATGCGGCTCATGCTAGACAAGGATCCCCTTGAGTCGCTCTTCAGCTTCGAGTGGGGGAGGGGGAAGCCGCTCCCTCCCCCACAACCCTCACATACGAAGTCCAAGACGTCCAAAAGCAAGTCTGCGAAGGTTAAACGTGACAGAAAAGCCGAAAATGAGAAGCGGAAGAGGCAGAGGGCTGAAGCCGCCGCCGCCGCCGCTGCCCAGCACGACCGGGTCAAGGGAGAAGGCGATGATGAATTGCAAGCCAGTGTTCAGGTCGTCGGTGGCCCACGAACAAGGCGTGCCGTTGCTGCTGCTGAGGCTCTAGCTGAAATGCTCCCTCCCGAAGATGTCACTACTGCGTCAGTAGGGGATCTAGCAGGGGATCTGATATCCAAGCGTAGTCTGGGTGCAGCGAAGAGACGAATGTCTGGTGTGCATGGGGAAGACCCGCCGATGGTTGAGGATGTTGGAAGCCAAGAATCATTCAAGATGTTCCATGAGGGTTGGGTTCTGCCTGAAGGTCAGCGCCGCAAGAGTAGGGCACCGCGGGTGCTGGAGACCCAAGTTGCTCCCAGGCTGAAGAAAAAGCCCAAGATGGGTGCTGGTACGTAACGGGAACTCCTACCTTTTCGACGTCGTGTTGATGCGTTTCCACTTCTTTTAGGTAGGGAAACCTCAGCGCTTTCGGTCTTCAGCACGACTGCAGAGGAGAATCAAACTCTAGGACAAGCTTCTTCCTCTAAACAGGCAGAGACTCGAACGGAAGATGAGTCTATGGAGGTTGATGAGGTGGAGCACGATACTTTGCTAGAGGAGGGTGAAGAAGATGAGTCCATGGAGGTCGATGTTGTAGATGTGCTTGATGAGGACAAGATACACCTGTCTCTCATGGAACCTTCTTCCGATCTTCCATCATCACTGCTGCCTTTGTCCACCGTCACCACCAAGGAAGAAAACGGCACCATTATCGTGGAGAAGCTCGATACGCCTGCCATTCGCAAGGAGAGAGCTCAGCGAAGAAAGAAAGAAAAGCGTCTCGCCGAAGCTGCTGCACAGCAAACGCAGGTGCTCTCTAGTTCAGCTGGAGGTGTGAGTATGGAGCTATCGGACGCTGCTTCCCCCGGCGCCGGCCCGTCACGCTTACTGGACGAAGGTCCAAGTGAGGACGTGGAGGTTGAGATTGAAGCGGGCTCGGAGTTGAGCGAGTTGAGTGAGGCGGGTAGTCAGAGTGCTCGAAGTGGTTGTGTGCCCCGATCTAAGTCCCCGGGTCGGACCCGTGTACAGCCTTTCCGTGCCAAGCGCGGGCGGGCAAGCGCTGTGCGTGAGCCTGGCGTCATTGTTCTTCCGGAAGATACGATGCTTGAAGGGGGCACACTTGGTATGTCTTGTAATCTTATGTGTCGATGTTGGTTCTTACTATATTATGTTCCAGTATGGGCCAAAGCTCGTGAGCATCTAAACTTTTTTTTCATGACAACTCCAGTGCTGAAAATTTCCTTTATAGGAACTTTTCCGTGGTGGCCTGCGGTTATATACGAAGACGATGATCCCCAAGTACCAGCTAACATCTTGGAACTTTGTCAGGCCGAGCGCGAGAAAACCGGAGAAGTTGTGCATATCGTGCAATTCTTTGATAAATCCAAATCGTGGTATGTCGCTTGATTATTACCCATTTATGTTGTCCAATATTCGACGTGTTTTAGGCAGTCTCTTTCTCTGGACAAGTTGAGGATGCTAGGCGAGAATGAAGGTCATAAATGCCCCTGCGTGAAGTGTCATCTTTTACTGATTGTGACTCTGGCTCTGTAGCTTTGGATAACGATATGATCGCGTCAAAATCACAGAGGCAGAAGTGGAAATCTAGCTCAACCAGAGATGATTGTCGTCAGGCGTACAAGTTAGTTGCTATTACCGACGGTTTCTGTTTCTTTCTTATCTCCCCTTCTAGAAAAGCACGTGCGGAGATGGAGACTGCTGAGAGCGAAGGAGAGGATCTGTAGGATTAAGGAGATGATGTACAGGGGAGGTAGGCTGAAATAACAAACGAAGCACTCTGACACTGCAAAATTTACTATATTCCCATGACCTATGTAGGATCCTCTTGCTCCCCAATCCAACTCCCTTTCAGACTTCCTATGAGATTCCGATTCTGTCTTATATCTGCATGGAAATTGAGCACTGTAATATGGCAAAGGTGCAGCTTCTCATAATTTGAAGCCATGTTCATTCTGTCCCCATTTTTCAGGCCTGATACATGTCTGCATGAATTCCCACAATACTTAGCATTTAACACTGAGTATCACATTTGCATGGACAGAGGCACTCTGGGAGTAAAGTCATTCGAGGAAGAATGACACCTAAGAGCCATGGACATAACACCATGACCCAAGGCAACTAACGCTGAAGTATTGTGTCACATGTGTCAGTATATTGAAGTATATTCCTAATACTAAACAATAAGTATTTTGATAGAACATTTAGTAATTGCTAAAGTGTTATTACACCAGTATCAAAAATTAGAAATATATTGTAAAAATGCATTCAAGATAATAATCTCTGTGTTTCTTCTCTGCAGCCTCTTTTCCAAACATAGCCGACACAGCTTTCAGAATCCTTCGCGCATCAATTTGAAGTTTGATGCGTCACAAGGGAGTGACTTTCTGCATTTAGAACAGCTTTGATGGGCCGGACTGTCCGCGCTGTCGGTATCCATGGGCAGTGTGAAAACGACAATCTGCTGGCGTTCACTCGGTGGGCGCTTAGCCTGAACGAAAATGGACCTCTGCTTAACTTACAGAACTCTCAGGGTTAGGAGTGTACTGTACTCACTCAAGCTTATTTTCATTTTCTAGTTGTTTTCTAGCCTTTGTTTGCCTTCAAGTTTTTCACGTTCAAGTCTCCGCTTATGTAAGTGTAAATTTCTAACTTGGATAACCCATCTGTTGGCCATCTTCACCCCCAGCAACCCGCTCTACGTTCATTCTTTTTGCCAGTGCGAGCTCTCACCCGCACCCGCGATCGCGATCGTCATGGCGTTGACTCGGAAGAGTCGGACAGAGATAAATCAGAATGACTCTACTATCATACTACGGTGACAACGTACATCTGCTCCACCCCGTCACTTCACCAATCATCTGTAATTGGAACGTTCGTCGATGCTACTATAGTAGTACTAGGAAAGGACTCAATGCCGATTGGTTAGTGTCGACGCTCTACTCGGCGATGAACACGACAATCAGACGAAGAAAGATAGGCAGATCTGGTTGCAGACTTCAGAATTTCAGATGAGCTCTACTAGTCCCACTAACTTGAAGACGTGACTTTATCCCCGACGAAGAAGTTCGCACAGCAAAGGTGGCAATAGTCCCTGGGGCACAGGGGGAGCTCACCCGAAAAAGCCGTGATATCAACCCCCCCCCCTTGGGTGCACCGTGAGAGAGTTACCATACATCCGGGGTCTCTGTCCCAAAACAGGCTATCGCATTATATAATCATAGATATGCCATTCAATACAAGATTGTCTCTTGTCTTCCACCACCATCTGGCCCTTCTGGTGATGGATCCTAGTGCTCAGCTACAGCCAACAGGACAGTTTATCCACTTTGGGCTTTCAGATGGTACAAGCTTAGACCTTGAAGTTCTGAGAGAACCACAGACATTGAAGGAATTTGTCAGCTGTGATCAATGTCAAACAGTTGTATCCCTTCGTTCTAACCGAAATCTACGAGGTTTTGAAACTCACAGATCTTCAAAAAGATGTAAAAACAGATCTTCAAAAAGATGTAAAAAAAGTGCAACTCAAGTAATCAGAGTAACCACTGCTGCTGACAGGCAAGGATCACTGAGTTTGCAACCAATTCCTAGTCTGAGTGAGCCCTTCCATGTCAAATATTGATCATATCTAGTAATAATCTACCTGTAGCTAATAGACTTCATCACATCAAGTCTACTTCCATTAGTAGCTCTACCACTACTGCTACTTTCTTCAATCACTGACAGGATCTTCAACACCTACTGCTGGACATTCAACCCCTCATGCTGTGTCAGGATCTGTGACACCTATTGCTGGACCATCTAACCAAAGTATCCTGCCTCCCAGTTCTCCAACATTCTGGGATGATCTGGATAGATCTTTTTCTGACATGGAACTGGATTTAAGCTTTGATAGTAGCCAGACATCAGATGTAGAACAGCCTCAGGAGCTGTCTCCTATTCATTCCTTGCTGTCTCCACAGAAGAGTTGTCAGGGCTCTCTCATTCAGTGGCAGCCTGGCTCTATATGGATGTCATATCCTTACAAACAGCATGGTGTCCAGACTCTACCTTGGGAACCTATTGGCTTTGAAGGGAGCAACCAGCTTTGGTTGTGCTCAGTAAAGTGCAAATCAATTCTGAAGTCAAAAAAGGAGCTGGATGAGCATGTGTGCTCTTAGTGTAGAGGCATTGAGACCTCTGCAGCTTTTGTCAGATTTGTGGATTGGGCTATTTCACCTGCCAAACATGCACCATGGCAATATCTCAGTAACAGACATTTGTTACAACTGTTGACTGAAGCTACTGCAGAAGTGAAAATGTTCAATAGTTCCTACACCAAGTATGTGGATAAAAGGAGAAGGAAATATCATCACAAACTTGGTCTATCACAAATTTGGAGCTGAATGAGAGTTTGGAAGTAGCATGGGATTCCGAGTTCTCATTATTGAGAATGAGGTTATTATCCTATGAGTTGGGCTAGTGTGAGAAATTCTGTTTGCTCTATCAATGTGGCATTTGCCGATGAATGGCTGTTGTGTGTTGTGCTGTTTGGCATCTGATTCACACCAAGAAGGATCATTGATCATTGATCCTCCATTCTGTCCAAGTACATACATACTGTCAACCTGATACTTCGTAACAGTCGACATGTTGACGCATCAACTTTGACCACATTCCAAAGTGTAGGAGTTCCATGGCCACACTGATATGAGTGGGACAAATAGTACTCAACAACTGTGACCATGACCATTGAGGTTTGTTGATCCTGTCATACACCTCCCAACCTTCGACTTAAACCCACCTGCATTAACCTATACATGCACCCAGTGCCTTTGATTAGATTCCACCAATATGTTACTTTTACTCCTGGGCTTTGTAGTGGTGCTTTTGGCTCTCAGGCCATTGCCCTTTGATAACATTCAACTCCCCAATTTTGCTCGCAATCAACTTGAAAGGTGAGTTATACTGTTGCTTTTACTCCTGGGCTTCATAGTGGTGCTTACATCTCTCAGACTGTTGGCCTTCGATCATGTTCATGTCCCCAATTTCCATCACAACCAACTTAAAAAAAGGCGAGTTATACCTGACTCTGTATCACTGTGCATGATGCATGCCATTTAGTATCACTCTGGTATCAAGTATGGCTGCACCTTGTAAACAAGAAAGATTTACAGGGTCATTGCATCATGTATGAGCTTTGTCTATTCTGGCTAGTCCAGACCATTATCACAGCAGCTTGAACCTCTGTTGGTTTGTCATCCAGTTTACCTTGATAAAATGCCTGGGGTTCTGCTTTACCCTGTCCATGCCTATTGCATCCAAGATGTGTCTGCAGCTCAGCTGTGTTTAATTTACCCTGTCCATGCCTATTGCATGTGAAACATGTTTGCAATTTATCCATGTTTGAATAGCCCAGGTGGTATTTCTGTGGACTGGTTCCACAATGAATGTTCAATTGTCCACACCTTGAATCTATCAGTTTTGCCTAGTGATGGTGTATTTCCCTGCCTTGCCTATGAGGTTCTATATATGTTTGCAATGTCATTGTATCGTGGTTTCACAATCACTTTTGAGTTCTTGGCTCATTGACTCATTCTCTTGTCATGCAGTCTGTACTTTGTGCTGGTGTGCCAACTTTTCCAGAATCTTTTTCTGTCCACTGTATTGATGTTTTGTGTTCCTTGTGAACACCCCTGGTTCCTTGCTTATCTTTCATTTATCTATGTCATGCGCAACTTTATGTTCAAACATGACTTCCTGGCACATGTCACACATCTTTGGTTTGAACCTCTAGAAGTGGACTCTGATCTACAATGGCACATCTCCAACGAGAGCAAGCAAGCCTCCCAAATCCAGGTGATGCACCATCTTTGGTATCACTTGCCAATACAAACCTCACCCCCATGGCTTTTCTTGTGCTCAATCTTATATCTTACTTTGGGGCCCTTGCTCCAACATTTTCAGGTTTCTCTCATGCACCACATTCACTGGCTCACTCATGGGCTTTCCCACCTCAGCCTAGTCCTCATGGAGTGCAAGACTATGTCTATGGTGGTGGTTGGTCATGGCACATTCCATATGATGCTGTGTGTGAGCATATTGTTAAAGGTTGCAATGTTGAGGATGACAATGCTCTTGTATTTGTTGATCATGTTGATAGCATAGGTCAACTTGCATATCTGGTTGATCAGAACTTTATCCATGCCAATATTCCGCTGGAGGACCTGCTACCCTATTTGCTGAATAACATTGTTCTCAAAACTGCTTGTCTACACCAAATTGTTCTAGGGTCACATGTTCCCAAGTCTGAATTTCCTCACTATTTTGAAGGACACAGCTGCACATCCTGCAACTTCTACTTGAGCGTCTTCTCCCTTGTCAGTTCAAAATGTAAGAGAGAAAGGAATCAGATGCATACTGCCAGGCATGATCTTTTCAAGAGTATCTCTGTTGATAAGGAAACACCTTGCCCAAACAAACTGGCTACCATCGATGGATGTGAAGAGAGTTCTGCTTGAAACTGTCACACTCCAATCTTTTGACATTGCAAAACCCATGGGATGACCATGGTAATACCAATAGGAAGGGATCACAAGGATTAGTAACTGAATTAGCAATCAGTTGCTACAAGTCCAACTCAGGAAAATAGGGGAGAACACTGTGGAATATTCTAGGCTTCAGGAAACCTGTGTAATCCCTGAGTTATCTTACTCATCTATTAGTAATAGTCATTGTAGACTCTACTAGAGTATTGTAGAAACATTTGTACTTAGTATATAAGCTCACACATTAGGTCGAGCTATTCAGTTTGAACCATGATTAGTTAAGCACTACTTGGAATCTTCATCCTCACTTGCCATCTAGTATGGAAACCCAGCGCATAACCCGCACATTTACATTCAAGTCCAGTAAATCAGAGACAACCCTAATCAAGAGGAAGGGTGCAACTTCTTATAAGTTGAAGCCAAGTCTCGTTTGTCCCCCTTTGGAAAACCCACATGTTCTCTGATTCCTCCCTTGCAATAAGCACGACCTTAACAGAAACCTTTCCAACAGAGAACATATAAATGGAATGCCAGCCATTGTTGAATCTGTACAAGAACCAGCAGTCATTGGACAAGATGTGCTCCCAAGCTCTGAGGAAATATTTAAGCATACTGACTTTCCACCTCTCCTGCCTGATGACATGCTTGAACACACCATCATCAGTGACTTCTGTTCAAGGTCAACCCCATCTGTATTAGAGGAAGCTGGCTGTGGAGTTTGTGGATGCTTGGTTCCTACCTTACAGCTCACCAAACTGAAAGCTGTGAAGAATCTGCTCCCTGTGCTTCATGCACCAAATGTTACCTGTGTAGAATGTTCTGATTCTTCCCAGCATGTCTGTGAATACAAAGGGCCCATATTGGACCACAGCTGTGGATGTGTCTGTGATGATTGTCAACAGCATCTCAGAAATGATAAAGTGCCTCCACATGCCCTCGCCAATGATCTCTGGTTGGGAGCAGTACCCGAAGAGTTGTCTTGCCTCAGATTTGCAGAGAAACTCCTAGTAGCATGTGTGTGAATTAATAGCTGTTTCATTCGAGTTGCATTGTCTGGATTGAGGAAAATGTCATTGCATGTCATAGCCTTCGATTCACCAGTCCCAAAGGTTGACAGTCAGCTTCCTCCACCCATAGAAGACTTGGATGAGGTTCTTGCCATTCTGTTCACTGGACCATGCAAGCCCACAGATAAAGAATTTGAATTGCACACCTCTTTTGGTCAGGAGGAAACAGGTTGCACATGCACTTGAATTGCTAAAGTTATCACTCAAATTATGAAGATATCAAGATAGCCTACAATGAACTTGATCATTATCTGGAACAAAGTCCACCAGTCTCAATCACATACCAACACTCACTCTCTAACAAAGTACAGGAGGGAACCAGCATGTTTGACAATGCTCCTGATGATTGTGTTGAAGAGGGTGACTGCCCATTTGTAGTTCATGGTTTAATGGGTGAACAATCCAACACTAAATCACTAAATGCTTTGAAGGGAACGGCATTATGACATTGGAATAATGGTGGAGGAGCACTTGCCATGTCACATGCCTCTTCTCCAATGTCCATATACAACAATCCCAATTTATACCCACAGATATTCCCTTGGCCATTTCCATATGGCTTGGGAGGTATCGGAGTGACATCTCTTTCAGACCAGGCTCACAAACGTCATTTGCTGATGTACCATGATAAGCACTTTCAGAAAGATATATGTTTCCCTTTCATAGCATTCAGTCACCAGCAAGTCAGAGCATCTACAACTGGAGGTTTCTGCTTGCAGAAACATGCAACTTTGACAAGATTGCAGACAGATTACTGACTGTGAACCAAGACATCTTAGAAGATCTTGCAAAAAGAATGGCTGCAGGAGAGGTTGTGAAGCCTTCCACAGATGATGAGGTCACATGTTTTCAGGTAATCAAAGACCTAGTGTTAAGACAATAGTCCCAACTCGAGTCCAAGCACTTCTGCTGATATAGTCAATCAGCAGTCAAAGGTTCTATCTGCTTACTGGAGGCTTTCTCAGTAATGTGTTCTGTCTTACTTACTCAGAGGCTGTCTGAGTGGCTGAGGGCGATCATACTCATCAAGTTGAAGAGGTAGATTGCTCAGGTCAAGCTGAAGAGCGAGACCTCCTAATAGTACAGTTTATATACAAGAAAGGTGATCCTTATCTATCAATGGGCGAATTAGATAAGAATCTGAGAAAGAGAACAATAGAGGGCCAATGTCAGGGAGTAATAGGAGAATAATTGGTAGAGAGGAGATGAGAGTCAAAGGAAGTAATAGGGATAATAGTCTGTAGATGTGGTAAGCAAGAACGCGTAATAGACAAAGGAAAAGAAATTGAATGTCCAGTCCATCCATAGCTTGCAAGAATTGTAACATTACCCCGTTTTTACACTGAAAATCACTGATTTTCTTTACTAAATTCTAGATTTTCCTGATCCCCATGATGGGTGCAGTGAGGGATTGACTGAGTCTGTGGCTGAAGACAGGAACATAGCCCGATGTGCCTGCGACGAGGTGGGTGTCGAGATAGGAGACATCAGTGAAGGTTTGCAAGAAGGGATGGGGTTTTTGGGGTTAACTGGAGAGGAGGGTATCTCGACTCTCAATNNGTGGCTCGTCATTCGAATGTCGCTTGTCTTGTTCTAGCCGGGGATGGGATGGTAAGGTGGTCTGGCGTGCTTATAGATGGGGGCGGTTGGAGGTCGTCTAATTCCAGCTCTTCATCATTGGTATCATGGTTGAAGTGGACAGTGCTGGTCGTATTTTGGTAGGTAAGAGTGGACGTCCTCGGGAAGTGGCATTCTTGCCATTGTGAAATTTGTAAGAGGGCAAAGAAAATGATGACCAGGGCTAGTGTGATCGCAAAAGTAATGAGGATAGGTTTGATGGGCCAGGGGTTTTTGGGTGGTGAGGAGAGGGTGCAAGTGGTGGTGGTTTTGCAAACTGTGGTGGCGGACATTGTATTGAAGAGAAGAAGAGGATGTTCTGAAAGGTGGAAAGTAAAGTGAATAGATAAAGAAAAAGAAAACGAATATATATAAGGGGAAGGAAATCTACTATGTTTGGTTTTGTTTGGGACTAATAGTCTCAGATTGGTTCTCCAGTGATATTCGCCCAAGCAGTGTCGTCGAAGGTGTCAGAGTAATTAGCATCATGTGGTTCTTGTTCAAGGGTGGGACAATGGACTGAGGGGTGTCCAGGGGCAGTTTTCTTGCAGTGGATACAGATGGTGTGAGTGCAGAAGGATGGGAAATGTCCTTTCCATTTGCATATGTAACAATAGGGTTCCTTCTTGCCTTTGTCTTTCTTCTGAATGATTCTATCTGAGGAGGGGGTTGGCGAGGGTTGGTTGTTGGAAGGAGGGAGGAGAGGTGATAGAATAGGCAGGATTCCTGCATTGATGAGGGAAGAGAGCAGAGCACATTCTTGTGTTTGTGCATTTGTGAGGATATGTTGGTTGAGGGACCAAGCATTGTAGAGGGGAACAAGATTAGGGTGTTGGAGGAGGGCTCATCGGATGGCTGGCTGGTTATCGTGGTTGGAAAGGAATAGATAGCTGGGGAGAATGTGTAAAGCGATGGGGGGAGGCATGTCGATGATCTTTGTTGTAATAATAATAATTTTTGTTTGTTCTTTTCTGTTAGAGTCTTTTTCTTCTTTTATAGTCTGTCAATAATTCTTTGGCATGAGATAGATTCTGTTCTGGCTCCCAGAATTTTCTGATGTTGGGTAGCCTTTCCATTTTATCAGGTAGTGGTATCCTCACGCTTTCTTTCTGTGTGTGACTAATGCTTCCACTTCAAATTCTTTTTCTCCTTCAACAAGGTCTGGTGGTGGCTCCAAGAAGCTTGGTCCATGGGTGTCAGTTTCAAAGTAAGGGGTGAGGAGGGTGGCATGGAAGACCGGATGTATTTTCCATTGTCTCGGGAGGTCTAGTCAGTAGTTTAGTGGATTGAGAACTTCCTTTATTGCAAATGGCCCTTGATGTTTTGGGGCCAGTTTTCTAGATGGGTAGGGAGTTTTTAAGTTTTTTGCTTCAAGCCATACCTTCTGTCCTAGCTTGAATGGGAGAAGTTTTGATGGACCCATTCCAAGACCGTCTGTCTAGCAAGTTCATGGATGGATAGTGCTTCATCTTGTGCTTTCTGAAGGAGAACAATCCTCTTTTCTAGTTTGGGTATGTTAGTCTTTGTATAGGAGAGAGGAATTGCCTTTGGTTCGTAACCCATCATAAGGTAGAATGGGGAGTTCTTCTGCACTGAGTGGGTCCTTTGATTGTGTGCAAATTCTGCTGTGGGTAAGAGGTGATTCCAATCTTCGGGGTTGTCAGAGCAAAACATCCACAGGTAGACTTCGATCTCTTGGTTTACCTGTTCAGTTTCCCCATCTGTTTGCAGGTGATAAGCGGTGCTCATTGCCAGTTTTATTCTGAGGATTCGTCTGAGTTCTTGGAATAATTGAGAAGTGAATCTTGGGTCTCTGTCAAAGATTAGCTTATCAGGGAGGCTGAACCTTTTGTATACATAGTCCAAATAGAGAGTGGCGGCCCCTATAGCATCAATGGCTTTGTTACAAGGGATTAGAATTACTCCCTTAGTAAGACCATGGTCTACCATGACCATCAATGCATCAAACCCATCAGATTCCAGCAGGTCCATGATGAAATCAGTTGTTACAAGTGCAAACAGGCATGTCGCATGAGATTTGATGCGAGATAGAAGTGGCATTGTCGGGTGAGTGTTGACTTTCATCTGTTGACAGGTTGCACATCCCTTTACATAGTTCTTGACGAATGTGACCATTCTGGGCCACCAGTAGTCTCTTCGTAATAACTCCATCATTTGCCATTGTCCGGGATGTCCTCCGGACAGCAAGTCGTGATATCTTTCCACTAACTGTCTGCAGAGGTCTGCATTGTTGGGTACATAGCATCTGTTGTTAAAGAAGAGTAAGCCATTTTCTACTTTCCAGTCCTGCAGGGATGATTCGATCAGGGGGGTTCCTCTTTCCTTGAGGGCCTTGATTGCATCCTGTACCAGGTCTTCTTTCATGATTCGTTCAGTGAATAGGTCATGTATTGCTGTGTCAATGAAGTTCATGAATAGGCTATCTGGTAGGAGAGTAGTGTCTTCATTATTGGTGTCATTTTCAGGGACATGGTCCTCTCTTCGAGATAGTGCATCACTTTGCACCATTTGCAATCCAGGAACATGGACCAATTGCAGGTTGAACTCTGAGAGAAATAGGCTCCATCGGGCCTGCCTTCTGTTAAGCTTTTGCGCTGTTCTGAAATAGGTGAGGTTCTTGTGGTCAGATAAGATGGTCGTCAGGTGTTCTGAGCCAAGTAGGTAGTGCCTCCACATTTCCAATGACCATATAATCGCCAGCAGCTCTCTGTCATAAATTTCATAGTTCCTTTCTGTGGGAGTAAACAACCGCAAGGATGCCAGTCTTCATTGACATCTCTTTGTCAGAGGACCGCTCCTGTGGCCCATTTTGATGCATCTGATTCTATTGCAAAGGGTTTGGTAGGGTCAGGCATTAGCAGTACCGGGGTCTCAGTGAATTTCTTTTTGAGGGCGTCAAACACCAATTGGCATTCCAAGGTCCATTCAAATTGCTTGGTTTTCTTCATTAGTTCATTAAGTGGCTTCACCAGGTTGGTGAAGTGTCCGATGAATTTCCTGTAAAAGTTTCCAAAGCCCAAAAATGATCTTACCACTTTCACATTGGTTGGTTTGGGCCATTCCTTTATCCCAGCTAGTTTCATTGGGTCCATGGAGATTTTGTTAGGTTCGATGATCATTCCTAGAAATTCTACCTTTTGTACCCTGAATTTACATTTCTCTACTTTGAGGTAGAGGTCATGTTCTTGGAGCTGTTGCAGTACTCGTTCCATCCTGATTCAGTGCTCCTGTTTTCCCTTTGAGGAGATGAGAATGTTGTCCATGTAAATTATTATCCATCCTTCATGTAACATGTCTTTGAAAATGTCATTCATCATTGCTTGAACGGTGGGGGGTGAGTTGCATAGCCCGAAGAACATTACCATTGGTTCAAATAATCCTCCGTTGGTTTTGAACGCAGCCTTCCATTGGTCTCCATCTTTTATCTGGACATTGTGGTAACCCCAGCGAACATCCATTTTCATAAACCATTCTGCACCCTGTAGTTTGTCCATTAAATCTCCTACCAAAGGAAGTGGGTAGGGGTTCTTGACAGTTCCTTCATTCAGGTATCAGTAGTCTTGGCAAGGTCGGAGCACTTCAGAGTCCTTCTTTGCTACACCAAAGAAGGGGGAGGCCATCGGGGATTTTGAAGGTCGAATATATCCTTTCCATAAGTTGTCATTGATGAACTCATCTAGCTTCTGTTGTTCAATGAGTGAGAGAGGGTAAACCTTACAGTCCTTTAGGATGAAGTCCAGCTTGAGGTTGATGGTGTGGTCCCAGGGTCTTGGGTCTGGGAATCTCTCTGATGCCATCTGTTCAAATACATTTTTCCAGTGAAGGAATTTGGGAGGTAAAAGCTGTTCAAGGGGTTTGCCTTTTTCTTGTTCTGTGTTGTGTGCCAGGTGTTGGGATACCGATGTTTTTACCTTAATCCAAAGATCGTTCCTTTCCATAGTTGTAGATTGTCCTTCTTCAGTGAATTCTCCAGTTGTTGGGTCTCCCAGATCATATTCCTGCAGTCCTTTGACCATGTGGAATATGCTAGTGGGTTCTTCTTTGTCTGGGATTTCTTCAATGGTCATCTTGGGTGTCCTTCTCTTTCTGAGCATGCCATGGTTCTTCCTGGTCTTTTCAATGATCCTCCATATTTGAGCACTCTCAGAATTTGAAGGTCCCTTCTTTCCAGTTGATCATTGGGTTTACCTTTTGTAGCCATGGTAGTCCTAGGATAATCGATTCATTTCCCAATCCAGTGACTAGGAATGTTAGTTTTTCTTTTCTGCCATGGATCGTCATTTCTTCTTTGGCACATTGGGTGATGGTTCCCTTCTTGTTTGGGGTTCCATCTACATTTCATACTGAGACCGGTTTGGCTAGCTTGTGTAGTTTTATCTTGTGCATTTCAGCGAATCTGTGGTCCATGAATACTCCTCCTGCCCCACAGTTGAGGAGGGCTTCTGTGTCAACATCTTTTCCTTTGTCTGCTCCTACTCTGATAGGCAAATGCATAGATTGACTGTCTAGAGTGGCTAGTAGTACAGAACAGACTGAAAGTTCAGTGGTACCTGGTGTTGGTTCAGGCCGCTTCTTTGAAAACCCATCTCCTCCATGAGCATGAGGGTCTTTCCTTGTTCTTCTTTGTCCAACTCTCCTAGAATAGCTTTGATGTTCATGTACGCCTCTGCTCCTTTTCTCTTTGGGAAGAAGCGGTTTGTCTGTTCAGGTCGCTGGTATTTGCAGTTGTTCATTGGCTGATTTAGCAGTGGGAAGTTCCCATGCTTGTGATCAGCAGCTCTATGTATGGGGGTGTGGCATATGAAGCAGAGTCCTCTCTGTATGTGTTCAGTTCGTTCTTGCTGGGATAGTCAGTTTATCTCCAACATTGGTTTTATAGTTTTGGGAGGGGCAGCCATCTTCTTTTTGTGAGTTTCCTGCACTTTTCCTGCAATGGCTTTTGCTCTTCTCCAATTCCCATCATATTTTGATGCGGCTTTGATCATTCCATCTAGGGTGGTTGGGACATTTTTCATGGTGAAAATTTTGTCGAGGAGAGCCGGTTTCAAGCTGTCCATGAAGTATTCAATAAGTGCAGTGTCTTTGGTGAGTCCCAATCTTCCTTTCAAGATAAGGAACTGGCTGATGTAGTCTTCTAAATTGTTGCCCTGCTTCAGAGTCTTCATTTCCATTCAGGCTGACCCCGCATCATCTATGGGGGAAAAAGCCTCCTTCACTTCTGTCGCAAACCCTTCCCAAGTCCCTAAATCGGTCCTGCTTCCTCGTTCCAATGCCCATGCCAATGCTGTTCCCCCATTCATAAAAGATAGAGAGAAGATGATCTGCTTTTCATCAGTGTCATAGATTGCTTCATTTACTTGGAGGAAAAGGGAGACTTCCTGGAGAAATTTTGTCATTTTAGTTTGATCTCCAGTGAAATCTGATGGCACTCTGATTTTCATTTCCTTGTTTGCCATGTTGGTGTATAGGTCATCATTGTTGTTGAGGAAGGTGAGCTTTGGTGGTTCTGGGGATTCTTGTTTAATCTTCAATGGTTCTTTTTCTTCTTCAGCTGAGAAGTCTTCTTCTGTCAGGAATCTTCCTGGTTGTCCTGGTTCTGTCTTTGTGAACCACTTTCCTTGTGTTTCTGAAAATTGGGTCTGTTTTCCTTGGTAGCTATACCAGAGCCTGTCTTTGGTGGTGGCTCCTCTTGGTGGTTGATCAGTGGACTGCTGTCTTCGAGATGTGGTTGCCTACTCTTGAGGTAAGAGGGCATTCAATGTTCAGCTTGACCTTTTGTTAAGACAATAGTCCCAACTCAAGTCCAAGCACTTCTGCTGATATAGTCAATCAGCGGTCAAAGGTTCTATCTGCTTACTGGAGGCTTTCTCAGTAATGTGTTCTGTCTTACCGACTCAGAGGCTTTCTGAGTGGCTGAGGGCGATCGTACTCATCGAGTTGAAGAGGTAGATTGCTCAGGTCAAGCTGAAGAGTGAGACCTCCTAATAGTACAGTTTATATACAAGAAAGGTGATCCTTATCTACCAATGGGCGAATTAGATAAGAATCTGAGAAAGAGAACAATAGAGGGCCAATGTCAGGGAGTAATAGGAGAATAATTGGTAGAGAGGAGATGAGAGTCAAAGGAAGTAATAGGGATAATAGTCCATAGAGGTGGTAAGCAAGAACACATAATAGACAAAGGAAAAGAAATTGAATGTCCAGTCCATCTGTAGCTCACAAGAATTGTAACACCTAGATCACATAGATGGTAAAGTAAATGGATCAATCACAAGTAAAAGGTACATGCGTAGTGAAATATGGTCCATGATGGCATACCTGGGTGCCCCAATTTGGTACATCACATTATCTCCTGCTGATAACAAACATCCAATATGCCTATATTTTGCAGACAGCAATGAAAAACTTGATGTCCATTTGCTTCAATCAGAAGATGCACATTATCAGCCCATTGCAAACAACCCAGTCACCAGGGCACGCTTTTTTCACTTAATGGTCAAAATGTTCATAGAACATGTCTTGGGAGTGGGCATGGATCACTGAGGTCTTTATGGAGACACCTCTGCATACTATGGTACAGTTGAACAGCAAGGTCGCCTAACCCTGCACCTTCACATGCTGCTCTGGATTTGAGGTACCTGCTCACCAGAAGAAGTCCGTGCAAAGCTTCTCAAGCCTGATTCTGAGTTTTGCTGAAAGCTGGTAGAGTATCTAGAGAGCTGCCATTCAGGAGATTTCATATCTGGAACCAAGGAAACTGTGGAATCAAATGTAAAAGCAGCCACTGAAAGCTCAGACTATAGAAACCCCACTGAATCATTACCTGAGCTCCTGTCATGAAAATCTGCATAGCAGTTGTGATGGCTGTGGTGCTCTAGCCTCTTGGACATCAAGATTTGAAGCCACAGTGTACAATCTAATTCTGAAATCTAACATTAATAAATGTTCTACCAATAAAAATAAAGATGGTTCTCAAAAAAAGGCCTGACCTTACAAAGGGTGCCTAGATAACATCTGGGGCAAGTGCAAGGCTCAGTTCCCCAGACCAACCTTTCCAACGACGGAGATTGACCCTGAATCTGGTAGTATCAATGTCAAGAAGACTGAACCTTGGCTGAATACATTAACATATCTTGTAACTTACCTCTTCAGATGTAATACTGATGTCACAAGCCTTCATTCAGGTACTGCAATCAAAGGGGTTCTGTTATATGGTCTCAAACTATGTCACAAAACCGGCACTGAAGACCCATGTTATCTTTGATATAGTTCATTCAATGTTTCAGAAGCATTCAGATGTGGTAGGAGGTGATGATACACAAAAGAATAAAGCATGAAAACTAATGACAAAGATTGTCAATTCTCTCAGTGCAAAGATGGAAATGGGTTCACCAATGTCTTGCATGTACCTTCTGGGCAATCCAGATCATTATACCAACTACAAATTTGTTCCATTTTATTGGCGATCTTCTGTTCACAAAGCCAGACAGCCCTGGGAGCCTTCAGATGTTACAAGTTCACTCATAACTGCCAGAAAGACTCCGAATGCATACAAGCTGCTGACTCCTCTATAGGGGTTGAGCATCCAGAGAAGATTGCCATATTCCAATGCAATCGACATGTTATTGGGCTCTTGCCAGTTCATGATTACATCTTCTGACCTGCAGAGTTTGACTCTATGTATGTCCCTGTATGACTGGGTCTCAGGGCATCAACATGAAAAAAAGCCAGTTAAGCATGGCCCCATACAAAATGTTGCTGCTGCTGATGCAGGGTCTGATGATGAATTGCCAACCAGGCACAATGACAGGGACTCTGCCAAGCAAGGGCCAATCAGAAATTCAGCCCCAAATTCAAGATCCAAGCTTCACAATTTTCTGAGCAGTCATCCACTTGCAGAAACACATGGAGCCCATTGGTCAAAGAAGGTGAGAATTCCACACTTTGTTGGAGATACCTTGCCTTGTCATGATCAAGGGGACCATGAATATTACTGCTGCACTATGCTCACCTTGTTCAAACCATGGAGAAGTGGATTGGACTTAAAAAATGAACAGTCATGGGATGAGACTTTTCTGTCACACCAATTCTTGGCATGTCATGTAGAACTTATGAAAAACATGAATTTATGATATGAATGCCTTGATGCCCAAGACAATTTTCATGCCCAGATGCGAAAAGGTGCAGTTGCCATGCTGAGTTGGGCTGAGAAAGGTGCTGGAATATTCCAAGACTTAGACCAAATGGCTATTGAGGATGCAATAAACAGCCCAGCTGATGGAAAGACCATATTTGATGAATTCTCAATATCCACACATGTTGGGAAACAGGAGAAGGCATGAACTGGTCTGATGACTGATATGAGAAGGATGCTATCATCCCTTGGGTGGACAGAACAAAAGGCAGACTTACTTCCTGATAATTTGATTATTACACCAGATCCTCTTGAGTTGGAGCAAACTCTGGCTCAGTGGAAAGCTGCAGTAGCTACCACACGTGCTGAAATCCTGGAAGAGCAAGCTTGCCATTTGCTTGCTAGCACTGCTTCTATGCCAGGTTCTACATTGAGCTCATTTATCCCCAATGATGTCTGAGTTGTTGACAAAGCTTACATGAGTTGCTCCTTCTATTCAAAAGATTGGCAGAAGACCATTGATGATGTATCAAATCAATTTATCCTGAACAAGGAACACGATTGAGCATTTTGCATAGTTGCTAACCATGCCTGCAGTCCAGATTCTGAGCAATTGAAGATGAACATTGCTGGGATGGCAGGCACAGGAAAGACAGGTGTTGAAAGCACTGGTGGAGTTCTTCAAACAATGGAAGGAATCTCACTGGCTTATCTTAGTAGCACCAACTGGCAGTGCTGTGGCTCTTTTAAAAGGTTTGACCTACCATGCAATGTTTGGCATCAACAGTGATGGGGGCCAGACATTCAGCTAGCACAGGTCAAGTCAAGGCTGGAAGGCATACATTATGTGTTCTTGGATGAAGTTTCAATGCTCTCCTGCCATGACATGTACCTTATAAGTGCAAGGTTGGCATGAGTCCTGAATAGCCTTGATTTACCTTTTGGTGGCTTGAACATGATTTTTGCCAGAGATTTTGCCTAGCTACCCCCCATTATTGGTCATGAACATGCTTCATTGTACAGCTGCACAGTTGGGAATAACACAATGTCACTCCATGAACAAGAGGCAGCAATTGGTAAGGCTCTATGGCACCAAGTCATGACTGTTGTCATCCTCTGCCAAAATATGAGGCAATGGACACAGTCAGTTGATGATGCCAAGTTCTGGGAAGCCCTGGCTAACATGAGGTACATATAAGGCTTGTACACCTGCCAATATAACATTTCTTAGGTCTTGGGTATCCAGTACATTGCCAGGCCGCTCCAATGTGAATGAGAAGCAATTCAGGAACATGTCCATCATAACCACTCTCAATTTGCAAAAAGATGAAATAAACAGGCTTGGCAGTCAAAGGTTTGCATCTGAAACAAAACAGGAATTAATGCACTTTTATTCTATTGACTTCCCTCAAAAGAGCCAGAAGATGGTAAAAAGTGGAATAATTTCTCAACTCGTAAGCAGGCCATTAGAAATGGCTTGATCCCTGAAAAAGTTCAACACACTCTCTGGGAGCAGCCTACTTGTGCAAACATGAAACTCATACCTGGAAAGTTGTCAATCTGTGTCAGCATGCCATGCAACAGCACTGCCACAGAGATGTGCATCACCAAAGGTCAGAGGGTTTTGTGCACTCATGGTGGTCACACAAACTTCCAAATAACAGGGATGTGTTAGACACACTGTTTGTAGAGCTAGCAAATCCACCCACACCTGTAAAGATGGTTGGGCTGCCACAGAATGTTATACTCCTGACAAGAACCAGCATTGTTACTGTATGCAAGTTGCCAGATGATTTGTCACTTACCATCTCAAGGAATCAGTTACAAGTCTAGCAAAAATGGCCTCAGATGGCTTACCTTGAAGGGAGGCACCATTTCAGAATGGGTTATCAGTCACAATAAAATATCATTCATAACTTCTATGCAACATGTCTTATTGAAACTTTAAACCCAATGAGTTTCTGATTTGTAAGCAGCTGCTACATAGACATATTATGCATCATAAGATATAACTTCCTCTGCTTATCATCCACAACTTCTAGCTTCTAAACAGCATTTCATCTGCAGGCTGAGTGGCTCATCTGGTTGCATGGTGGACAGGTGCATCGTTAGCTTATGAGGCTCAAGATGTTGCTTCAAAGTTCAATCTGTAAAGATGGTGCAGTAATGGCCTTCTATGTGCTGTCTTCTGCATGGTGTTCGGCTCAACAATCCCTGTTGGCCAAAACTCTTGCAAAGATTCAGATTCAGATTAATATATATTTTTATTTTATTTTTGTCACTCCTCCAACCCCGAAAGAACTTGGAAGCAGCGGCCCTCACAGCACAAGTGCATTGAATCCAGATAGTGAAGAGATCATTAGTAACATTGAACTATTGACACCAGTCATACAGTCAAAACTACCATACTGTGACCATCTGGGTATGTACTGACTATCTACCATTTCAAACCAAGCATCTAAATTTATTTTACAGATAGAGAATCCCTGAAGATATCTGACTTGCCTGCCCACTTGACTGCTACAAGATTTCAAGCAGATGATATTGTACCATGTTACTTCTGCAGTGCATCTACAAAGCTCAGAGATATGAGGTCTCATGTAGGAAGACATATTCTGAATGCATTCAGAGATGTACAGGATCCATTACCCTTCAAAAAGAACATGGCAATAGGTGTCAATCCCTGTGGGTGGTGTGGAAGGGAGGGGTGCAAAGTACAACTGACAAAGAAAGGAAATTCCAATAGTATCAACTCAAGCTGCCCATATCATTACTCTAAAATGATATATTCCAAAGCTGCACAGTATTCAAGTTCTTCCCCATGCACCAATGTCCCAATCCACTGTCCAATCTGTCCACCAGGTCTATCAGGCCAACCCAAATCTATCTGGAAGTGTAATACATTTGCACACTTTGCAGCTGAGCATGTAGAAATGAGCAGTGATAGTCTGCCTGAGATACCTTCCCAGCTCATTGTTGAAAGCTTCATAACTTCAAGAGAAGAGAATGATATGGGTATAAGTTACAAAGCAACACAGGACTACAGGGAAAAATACAATATTCCAGACACAGATGGCATTGAAGAGATGAGAAAGAGAGACAGAGGCAATTCTATTGTAAGTACACAGCCCCAAAGGAAATTCCCCAGATCATAGGCCCATTGTAGTGCATGCATGAAACAGACGAGCAATAGTTACTACTAGTCACGGTATTGATAGTTGATTGATCTATGATTATATAATGCGATAGCCTGTTTTGGGACAGAGACCCCGGATGTATGGTAGCTCTCTCACGGTTCACCCAAGGGGGATAGGTTGATATCACGGCTTTTTCGGGTGAGCTCCTCCTGGGCACCCAACAACCTTTCTCGATTTTCGTGGTAGTTATATCTTAGAAATCCGTGTTTTTGAAATCTCGATAATTCTCCGAGGTCTCGCCATGGGATGGCCCAGCTATGCACGAGTGGGATCGAATTCGGCTCCGAGTCATCTGATAACGTTGCTAAGTACATGTGAAACTATCGAACCTTGGCTTTGGCAAAGTATAAAAACTCGATGAAGTTGTAAGCTTAAGCACCGCTTTCAAGTTCAGCTTTTATCTAACCGTGCTCTATCGAAGCGATCTACTTTCAAGAACATGCACCTATTTCGGCTCGTGACCACTGTCGCCGTTTTTTTCACAAGGTACCATAATTTTGTATCACTTTTGCTATAATATAGCGGCCAACGTTACGATCAGTGTTAAGCTCACCCGGGCAGCTTGCGCATGTGCGGGTCCAGGTTTTCAATCCGACATTGATAAATGCACCTTGAAGTGCTGCGATCAACAATACGGGACTTTCGAAAATTCACGGGTTAGTTGTGCCGCCCTTGTTAGTGTTAATCCATCCTGATGCAGTTGCATACCTTGCAGTGCATACCTGGTTTCTTCGGCCTCACCTCTTGGCAATTTGCAGGGTGCTGTTCTGATTGCATTAAACATGAAGGCTACTGGTGTCTTAGCTAATACTATGACCTATTTTTACTTACGGCCCTTATTTAGTAAGACATTTTAAATCTAAGGGGGTAAGACATGTAAGACACCAAATACTACTGTATATGTAAGTAAGGCAATTCAGAATGCAATCTCGTTTTGCATGGTGATCAATAAACTTATTAACATAGTAGGTTTGGAAGGCTGTGAGCACTGTGAGCCTGGTAGGGTATGAATTTCAGCTGTTTAAGTAACAAAATAGGAAATATCTAATATAAATGGCTGAATATATGGTGGATGAATTTGGGATTAATTTTCATACTGTAACTTTCAAACCTGAAATGGATGGAAGTCAGACATATTTTATTACAACTTTTTCATAAGTGAATAGGATGAAATTTCTTCTTGTAAATGAATGACTTATAGTGGTGCTTTTAATACCATAGATTTCAAATATCAAATGGATGAAAGTCAGACATGCCTTATTACAGGCCTTTCAGAAATAAACAGGATGTAAATTTTAAGAATCTGCATGGGTAACCCGTGGGTACTTTTGAGCATGCCCACACCCATACCCGCAGGGGACAGGCCCAGGAGACACTGGTGTTTTTCTTTTTTCTTTCTCTGGCCCACACCTATGAGCACTTGCTTGTAGGGTGGTTTGATAATTGTAATTAGGTATATAATCAAATACATACATTTTGTTAATACTACCTACCCCTCACAAAACCCGTATCTGCCACGACCTGCAGGTTGCTCGCTCATCAGTTCCCCTCCCCCCATCTGGTGACATGGCATGTTATGTGGGGGGCCTAGATGTGGGTGATGGTGGTGTCCCCCCATCATGATTGTCCCCTCACCATTCGTCACCTTCTCTCACTGTTCACCTTCTCATTGCTGTTGTTGTTGTCCTCTCATCATCCTCACCCATGGAGCACCCTGCAAGCAGTTTCTTGCAGTGGTGGGGGATGCCAGGTGCTGAGTCGCATTCATTGTCAACAGTTTAAGTAGCTGTTACAAAAGTGATGATCACCACCATTATATTTGTCAAGATTTGGAACTGCAAAAATTTGTGCACAGCATCGTTCACACAATGACCCCACATGATTGCCTTGATGATGGAAGAGAAGTTGTCCTCCATTAGAATGATATCTGAGGTTTCCTTAGCGACCTCTGTCCCCACAATACCCATCGAGAAACCAATGTGAGCTGTCTTGAGTGCAGGACTGTCATTGGTGCCATCACCACTAATGCCGACAATCTCCCCAATGGACTTGCAATTGAGCACCTCAACCAGGATCTTCTTGTCTTCTGGAGATGAACGAGCAAGAACATGTAGCTGTGGAACAATCTAGACCATCTCCGACTGGCTGAGCTTCTGGAAAACAGGACCTTCCATAACGATGCTGCCTGGTGTGAAGATACCGCACTGGGTCGTGATGGATTGGGCAGTGAGAGCATTGTCACCTGTGCACATCTTGACCTCCACTCCAGATACTTAAAAAAGTTAGTAACAAAAACATGAAAGGAGAATTTAAAAAAGCGTACCTATGGCCCAAGAGTCATCATTGTCATCTCCCTCGTCCCATTGTTGTTCTCCTCTCCATACCATTGTGGTTCCTCTTGTGTTTTCCATTTGTTGTTCCCTCTCGTGCTTTTCATTTGTTGTTCCCAGTAGTTACAATTAGTACCTAAAACATTTGTTAGTAAAATGAAATTGATTCGAGAAAAAGAAAAAAAAATACCCGTGGCCCAAGAGACGTCAACGACATCTCTTGGGCCTTTTTTTATTCAGTTTCCCTCATCCTTGTCACCTCCCAGTCATCAGTCATCATTCCATCATTTTGCTGCTTCTTTCCAGGAGTGAATGAATCTTGGCAATGCATTTAATCTCAGTCAAGGAGTGGGCCTAAGGCAGAAGATGGCATTTCCATGGGTGTTTCTCAGATAGGGGATGGAATGAATTATATTGTTCTATTGGAATGTGTGGTAGGGGGGTTATGTGTGTACTAGAGATTCACTTCAGTCAATTATTGCCCACTTGTCATGGTCCCTAATGTGCCCAACTACACACTTCACCTGGTTAAGATCAACTAATGATGTCAGTCCCAAGTCTTGATAATAATTGATCCTGCAACAAATTGTGGCTGGCTCAGAAATTCTGACTTCATGGATAGCTGCATAAATGACAGATTCGGCCTCAATACCATGTTTAGGTGAGGGGGGGATGTTTACGACAAGGAAGCAGAGGATTTACCCAAAGAAATCTTGAAATTCAAATTCTGGTGTTTGATATCGTTGGTGGGCATATCAGTCAATAGCAAGTTTATACTGAAACAAGAATAGTTATATATTGTGATTCAAATAGTTCAATAGAATCCATACCCGAACAAAGGACATGTCTCGACTGTCAGATTTGAGGGGAATTAGTTCATGTGCATGCATTGTATCTCCACCCTCAAGTTGTTGTGCTCAACCATATTGAACGAAATGGGTATTCTGGGGAATAAGCTTGCGAATGATTGCTGCTGGCTTGTCGAAACGAGTGGCTAATGTTGCAGTAAGTGTCTTCCACAAGGATAAGGGGAGGATCACTGCAATTTGCTTTGGTGGGGTGAGGATATATGATGGATCTGGTTCATAAAAATAAGCATGCATATTCATTGACATATGGAGGGGCTCACATGAAGGAAGGCAGACATCATCATCGTGAGATGTAGGTGGTTTGAGTTGGAGTTTTTCATGTAAGTTGTACAGAAGTGTTATGTGTGTCAGCTGTGCATGGGAGGTAACATACTTGTTGATGCTCACATAGGGGAACCGTTGGCTTCTGATGTTGTGCAAGATCTCACTGCAGTGGTGTTCCATCAGAAATGCCCAATAAGCCCAAACTGGGCCCATAGCCCTGATGGTCGGAGCAATATGCAACAGAGCATGAACTGTGAGCGGGCAACATGCAACACGGCTCGGCATATGTTGATAGTAAATTCTGTTGACTTGTTAAATGGCATCTGGCAGAGAAAGAAGCTCATACTGTTCATACTCCTTGAACCACTCCTGGAAACCTCTCTCAAGGTCATTAATTTGATCTTGGGTAATTTTGAATTCAAGACAAAGTGAAAGAAGTTGAACCAACTGAACAAAATGTTTGTAATATCGTTCATTGATAAACCAGCCATTAAGAAGAGTAGGGGCAAGATACATTGTCCAAATTGAATGGGTCTCAGCTGTCATCTGTGATTTCTCAGCTGCAATATTTGGAACCCTAGATCCAAATGCAGCAGGGATAGTTTTCCCCACATTGAGGGTAGCCTCTCCAATTGCCTGCCATACATGTGGTGCTAGAACATAGTCTTCATCATCATAGTCAAGGTCCTTGAAATTTCCAGTCCAAAGAAGGATGAGGCCAGGGATGAGGTTGGTCCAAATAAGATGCATGAAGTCATAGGGGAATGAAACAGGAAAGGAGAGGGAGCTCAAGGCACTGAGCAGGGGCAGACCCTTGATGCCATACTTGGTTGCAAGTTTTTCCAACATTGCATTGGTCAGGGCAGACTGAACTTCCTGAGCGCGTGCCATAAATGATGCATGGTTTCATAGAGGAAGTGCAGTTGCATCATATTGGTGTGGTGAGTCCAGAAAATTTTCACAGTGCAATGGAACATAAAGTGTTTTCACCTGTGATGATGGAATATGAATTCCTTGGATCTCACACATGCGGCATGGGGAGAAACCATTGTGACCCTTCATGCGCATGATCATCAATACTGTGGGGATGTTGCCAAAGACAACAATTAGATATGCATGAAGAAGAAAAATGGTCATCATGATGGTGTTGAACACAGAGACACCAAGCTCCAGCTGTAGAAGTTCCTGGACTAATGGCCAAAGGAATGAATCAAAATTGCCAGGCTTCTTTGGTCCAGGAATTACACCAACCAAAATGATATTCTTCTTCAGAATTCGCTCTTCAGGAGGGAGATTGTAGTTGAATAAGATGATGGGCCATGAAGTTTTGGTACGGTGCTTGAAAGGACCGAAGCCATCAGAGGACAAACCAAGCGCAATATCACGAGGGTCAGAGAAGAACCAATTCAGAAGTTCTTTGCCACCAACAGTGACAAATGACTCCCAAAGTAGGGAGTAATGAGTGCCATTGAAGACATCTGTCACTTTTGTTGGGTTGGGTCAGTGACTAGCTCTGTATTGCATCTTTCTTGCATAGGGGGAACTTGAGACCATTGCGTGGAGGTGGGAAATAATTGGTAAGTACTGAAAATATGCCTGAGGTGCTGTCCCATCAGCTTTATATCAATCAGTGCCGCACTTTGGACATTTC